>OZ026524.1:44572556-44747943 GCA_964019695.1 Loripinus fragilis
TACAGGGTTCCCACAGAAATTCAAAAACACATTCCATGATTTTCCATGATCAGCAATGTAATTTCCATGACATTTTAATGCACGGCCTCCAACCTCCCCTTTTAGCGGCATCTTCACCACGCTGTGATAAATGCGGAATGCAGTGACAGTAATGTATTTAAATAAGCATGCTTGTAGACCATGCATGCATTTTGAAATAATTAAAACTTGAAACCACCAGTTGCCAGAAAACTAGCTGTCAGACACACAAGTTTTGTGTGTCTGACAGCTAGTTTTCTGGCTACTGGTGGTTTCGTCAAATTATTTCACAATGTTCCATGATTTTTCCATGATTATTCAGGCTTTTTTCAAATTCCATGATTTTTCCATGCATGGAACTATTTTGGTGATTTTCCAGGTTTTCCATGATTTCCAGAGCTTGTGGGAACCCTGTAACCCCGCAAAGTAAGGGTCAGTGATAAAAACTCTTTTTTTGGGGGGGGCAAGTTATGGTTCCAACCAGCAGACCTTAGTTTTGAAAACTAGGTTTCAGTTTCAGTAGAAACTGTGCAAATGAGCTTTAAGATTACAATCTGCAACATTTTGTAAGATTAAATGCGTAGGAAATATTACACCTGAAAGTTCTTTGAACACATATAAAAGCTTATATCGGAAAAAAATATCTAACTTCTCATTGCTGTCATTTTGTAAAAGAATATTGCTTTTTGCACCACTCTTTCATGCATATGCTCAGTATGTCTACATTATGTAGGTTAAGTATTGGATTAATTCATCAAAACCTTTGGTAGGAGTTGATCGGCCTATCAAGACAATGACAATGCAAATGGAAAAGCCATATTAAGGAAAAATTATCTAAGTTCTCATAGCTTTTGATATCTATGATATTAAATGGGCCTCGTCGCGGGACAACCTGTCTTCGGGGTTTCCGTCAAAGTGAGATTCAAACCAGCCTGCTCAGCTACAGGGACTAGCTACAAAATTGAAATTTCATCTGTAGCAAGTATACATATGGTACTTTCCTAAACGCGAACAACAAAGGTGCTGATCAGACTGCGCGAAAGCCCAGGCTGGTCTGCGCCTGTGTTGTTCGCAACCCCCGAAGACAGGTTTTCTCGTGTCGAGGCCCAAATAATTACTTGTGGTGTAAAAATGGCCATTTTAGAGGGGCAAAGTTACTTTAACCCAGAAGAAATTATTTAAAATCAGACAAGGAATACACAAGATATCTTACCAGGTCTAAGAAATCCAAAATACAACTTTCTAATATGGCATTATGTTTGTGTTCTATAGAAGCTACGAGCAAGAGTCTAGAAATGTACGTCATCAGCTTCACAAGAACATCTACGGCATCCAGGTCACTTGGGTTTCTACTGAACAGACAAGAGCTGGAAAATATACAGACAGGGATGAAACAGCGCTCCTTTTAACATCAAATCTATAATAACAGAATTTCAAATCTAATAATTTTTTTATAAATGCAAATGACTTCTAATGCTTTCCTTGGGAAACCAGAAATACACTAGTTCCCTACCAAATAAAAGCTTGATAATGCAAATGACTCTTCTAATGCTTTCCTTGGGAAACCAGATATACACTAGTTCCCTACCAAGTAAAAGCTTGATGATGCAAATGACTCTTCTAATGCTTTCCTTGGGAAACCAGAAATACACTAGTTCCCTACCTAGTAAAAGCTCGATAATGTAAATGACTCTTCTAATGCTTTCCTTGGGAAACCAGATATTCACTAGTTCCCTACCAAGTAAAAGCTTGATAATGCAAATGATTCTTCTAATGCTTTCCTTGGGAAACCAGATATACACTAGTTCCCTACCTAGTAAAAGCTTGATAATGCAAATGACTCTTCTAATGCTTTCCTTGGGCCGGGATCAAACTCGCAACCCCTGGATCTGCAGTCAGTCGCACAACTGTTGCCAGACACGTTTCCGACTGCGCTACGCAGCCCGTGATATAATAATTTTATAATTTCTACCTGTGACCTGTTAAAGTACACAATGTGCAGGCCCTTACTTATTGTATAAATATAAAGGGGAAAATCCATCTGAATACAAAGTGTTGGACATCCCTGGCAGCCAATGTGATAAGTACAAAAATCTTATTTGCTAGCTTGAATATTTTTCCAATGCTTACCATGATGTGTCATCAGAGACATCTAAGGATCTTGGCCACTCATTAGCGGCATAATTATGTAGCAGCTCTGTCAAACACACTATCACTTTACACTGAAACATAGAAGCAACAACACACACTATATTACTATAGGGTTCATACAGGCAAGTTTGAGTAAAATTCAAGGATTTTTCAAGGACTTCTTCAGATTATCCTACAGTTTTTAAGGTCTAAAAGTTTACGAAAAATCTTGATTTTGTTTTGTTTTGTTTGTTTGATTTGATTCTTTACGTCCACTCAACAATCTTTCACTTATGCGGGACAGGTCTTCCTGGGTTGAACCAGTACTAAGCTAGGATAAATGTGCCTTGCTCAAGGACCACAACGCAGTGACGCCGGTGAACAAAAAAAAAAAAATCTTGATTTAAGCGTTAAAATTCTACTTCAGAAATGCTAGACTGAGATAGTGGAGAAATTAGCACAAGAAAATTTGTATAAAATTGTTGTGCCTTTATTTGGTGCAGCATTGGCTGCACCAAATAAGGGCACAACAGTTTTAATCTGATTTAGATCTCTATCAACAGTGTTAATTCCAGATAATAGAAGAATTCAAGGACAACCTTTCCCATTATTCTGGTGATACTCAATGGATTGTTTTTGTTAATTTGTTTGTTTTGCTACTTTACATCCCAAGTCAACAGCTATGGTCATGGCGGGATGGTCAGTTCACCTAACAAAACTTTTTCCAGGGCAAGCTTGAACAAGCGGTTAGCCAATACTTCGTGCACATACTTTCACTTGTAACTGACAACAACCCTTCTTAAATGATTCAGCAGAAGGGAGGAGAATGACCGAAGAAATTATTTCATGATCAATCTCTTCTAAAGTATAGGACCGGGCTGGGACCGAACTCTCGACCCCTGGATCTGCAGTCAGAAACGCATCTGTAGCCAGACACTTTATCAATATAAATAGAAATTTTCAATTATTTCATCAAAAGGTTACCCCATCGCATCATTAGAAAATCTGGCCATACAAGAAGCTAATACAAATGATACCAGGACTTTAGTTAAGAGTGCGTAACAAAAAATTAATTTTCTTCTTTCTCAACCATAAATTAGATGTGGGTACTCAAAAGAAGTGTCTCAATGAGACAGTTCTTTTGAGCACCCAAAACATATGTTAAAATTGATGGGTAAGAAAATATTTACAATTTACGCTGAAAATTTTTGCTTATCTAAACCTGTGTGATACTATCCTATCTGCCTCATATCTGCTTTTTGGTTGCTTTGAAAATCCACTCACCTTGAAAATAACTGAAGACATAAGAAACAATTTTCTTAAAGGTTCTAAAACTGATCCACATAACACTGAAAAAAAACACATTTATGTATCATACAGTATAAATAAATTCTAAAATAGATATTAATGTAAAAATGAGCCGTGACATGTGATTTTCAACAATGTGTCATTTTGACAAGTGTAGACTCAGAAGAGCATGTGCAGCCTCCTTTTAAGCTTAGGAACTCCAAATCATGTCCCGTCTGTAGCTTAACAATCATAGAATACTCTAGCAACAAGCAATGTTTCTGATCAGACTGGGCGTATGCGCAGGATGATCTGAGGCTTTGCTGGTCGCACATACCACATTGTTGGAAATCTCGTGCACTGGCTCAATTAATAAATTCTAAAATAGATATTACTGTAAAAATGTAAACTAGATATGAAATGGATTTTAATTTTCGGGGGTTCATGAAAAGATGAGCAGATTATTTAATCCCAGTCAGCAATTTTTCTTTCAATTTGTGACATTTTCTAACTTGAACCAGCACTAAGCAGGGCATTAAATGTCTCGCTAAAAGTCTCAAGGACACAACACAGTGCCTCCAGAGAAGCTCGAACCAGAGACCCCTTGACCTCAAGTCAAGCACTCTACCATGGAGCTACTGTGCTCCTCATCTGAAAGGATGAACAGGGTTCATACAGGGAAGTTTGAGTAAAATTCAAGGACTTTTCAAGGACTTCTCAAGACTATTTTACAGTTTTCAAGGACTAAAAGTTTAGGAAAAATACTGATCGAAGTGTTAAAATTCTTCTTCAAAAATGCTAGACTGAGATAATGGAGAAATTAGGACTAGAAAATGAGCATGAAATGGTTGTGCCTTTATTTGGTGCAGCATTTAATGCACCAAATAAAGTCACAACAATTTTATACTGATTTAGATCTCTATCAACAGTTTTAAGTCCTACAGAAAATAGAAGAATTCAAGGACTTTTCAAGGCCTTTGAGTGATTTTCCAGTTCTTTTCAAGGCAGATTAATTTTCAAGGACTTTTCAAGAAAGCCCTCTAAATTCAATTACTTATCAAGCCTTTGCTAACCCTGATGAATGCCTCTGGTTCAGTTCAAAGTTAATAAAGGGTGTCACTCAATTTTAACTGAGCTCATGGTCTTCATCATTTCATAAAAAATGAAATTCATTATGTCTTAAAATATACAAGTCAAAAGTTCTAACCGGCCACGTGTGTTTTTAATGATTTTCGGAAAAGCTATAAGGACTATATTAATTTAATTTGCATTCCCGAATAGGCAAGCCTATCAGTCATTGATAACAGAAAATGGCTAAGAAAAACTTCTTAAGTTGTATCCGGGAGGCTTTGCCGAATACACATACCCTCAATTTCCAAATTAACAAGAATTTGCATTGGATGGTGGGGTAATGTTTGACATTTTAGCCAATAGCAACGAGTTTCATGCAAATGGAGTGTTCATTTCAGCACTTTAATGTTCAGTATGTGTTTGGCTTTTGAAATGAAAACATTTTGCGTGTGAAATGGGGTTATTTCAAAAAGTCATGACTCACAAATTGTGCCAAAATGTGAATTTTGAAAATGGGGGTACCACTATTCAAGTGAGCATCCTTCATGTACTGTTGAACATTTTGTCAATATCTTCACTGCCAAGGGTACATGATACGTCTGTCAATTTCGAGATGCCAAAAAAAAAAGTCATGTCATTTTATGTTTTGAAGAAAATTAATAAAATGCAGGTGGCCAATTAGAACTTTTGGCTAGTATATATTGTTTCACACAATTGAGCTGAAATTGGAGATTTTCTTTAGAGGATTGTAAAACCTCATCTAGCTAGGTTGTTTTACAATCTGTCTAAAGAAGATCAGCAGTTTCAGTTCAATGTGAGCATTGAGGCAATGAAGAAGTGTGATACCAAAAAGACTATGCTCTCAACACTCAATTACTTATATATTTTTGTCTTTATTGGTCCAATTTCAATCACACTACCAAAATACTTGTCTAGCTCTTTACCTTCTTGTATCCTATGCAGCATAATGCTGAGCATCTTTGTAAACATTTTGGACACAGATCAGGACCACCAAAATGTTGCGCCTGATCTAGATCGTAACTATTCAATACTGTGAGGTTTTCACAAAAACACTTGAAGGTCTAGAAACAAAACATTCTTACACCAGTCTGCGTTGATAGAGGTTAATAATTTGCATTCATAAGACCTAAACCTCAACTGTTCCTGATAACTTCACTAAATGAATTTTGCAATAGAACATTCCTGAATGTAATACAAAGTACAAAATAATGCTAAGGCCAGATTTTTTTTATTAAATGATTTACAGACCCTCCTACTGTAATTTTCCAGAAAGAAGAAAAAATGAAATTTAATTTTTTTATTTTTTTTTTATTTTAT
Source organism: Loripinus fragilis (assembly GCA_964019695.1). NCBI lineage: Eukaryota > Metazoa > Mollusca > Bivalvia > Lucinida > Lucinidae > Loripinus > Loripinus fragilis. The sequence continues at coordinate 44,578,401 of OZ026524.1, forward strand.
CCCCTGACTCTAAATATTATTTGTTTTGTTGAAAAAAAAAATTATATATTTTGAAGGTTCTGTTTGTGTATTTTTGAGAGTGACACTGTTAAAAGTGATTGTCATATACTAGATCTAAAGATTTAATACAGACTGTTGGTTTACATTACTAGTTTAACAGTAATGTTTAACTGTCAAATGGTCATTTTAAGAGCTTTTTTTTCCGTCCTCCCGACCCTAAACCTGAAAAAAAATTTCCGTAAATCAACTAATAAAAAAATCTGGCCTGAAGACTCAAAGGGACTAAACCACATGTAACAAGTTTGTCTTAAGGAAAAAATTGTTATATGTAAAGTTAATATAGTTTGTGATCGTATAATCAATAATCCATCGGCTATGGCATTCAAATAATTGATAATAATTTTCCTGTACATTACCCAACACTAGTTGATAATCATTGTGTTTGCCTTTAAAGAGACTAAGTCTGCAACTATGAACATTTTTCGAAAAAAATTATTTTCTTTTTAAGAGTCATTATCTGAGAGCGTCAAAATCAGTTGGAAATAGAAAAAATAGATTTTCTTGAAATTTTGCCCATTTTTAACTTCTGTCGAGAGATGAACAAAAATGCACATTTTTTTCAATTTTTCACTTTGGTTTCCATGGCAACCACGATTTTCTATTTTTAGCATTTTTCAGCAATATTTTGAGCTAAAAATTACAATATTTTGGACTGCCCTACCCAAGAGGCAATGTGGCAAATGTTTGTGTTTGTGCTTTTAAACAATAAACATGACTAATTACTTTACCCTTGTACTGATTTTGTTACTTTTCCGTTTCCATGGTAACACGTGTTATGATGGATTTTTACATGCTATTATGCATTTTTCAATGCACTAAAAATTGGCAATTTTCAATATCATTTTTCTAAAAATTTCTACGTCAAATTTTTTTGTTTTTCTCTCAATTAGTAAACTGATACCTATATTTCACCATATTGAAAAATTGGGGTCGGGTTATTTTTTATTTTGAAATAAATTTTATTTGAAGTTTATTACTATCGAAGCAAAAATATTATGTTTTTAGATGAACAAAATGATTATTATCTTTTGTATTTTATCTAAGTAGTGATTATCTGTCACAAAAAAGTACCGTTTCACACAACCATCGTGTAGCAATTCTAAATAATACTTTAAATTGTGGTTTAATGCTTATAATGATATAATATTAGGGATCAAAGTACCCCACCCACTAATGTTAAATGTAAAATTAAATGCTATTTTGCTCAAAACTGGAAATTTTCAAACAAATTTTATGACAACAGGAAGTTTTAATTGATAAAATAAATTTCACAGAATTGTTTTTTTTTTAAATTTTGGTGTATCTAACCATCTGGTTGCTATGGTAACTATCCAAAGTAATGTTACCTTAACAATGACCATATAACTCCGTTATCATGCATAACTTAATATGAATACCTTTTTCATTAATGTTATGTCATTGATTTGAGGAGCAAATGGATGTGTAACATACTGTTCTCTCTCATTCTTAGTTAAACCTCATTAAAAGCATGGTTTCCATGGCATTTGGGTCATTTTATTCCTATGGAAGCTAAAAAAGTTTCCATGTTCAACTAGAAAATAACCAAACAAATGATATATTTATTACATAACATAACTTTAAGATGTCATATATAAACTACATTATTGCAAACTTACTATCGTAAACATAAAAAGGGTAGAAAGAGGAATTCTATCCAGTCCTGACCATAGATTTAGGTACTTGTTACCCCACCCACTTATACAACATATGAAAACCCTTGTTTATGTATATAGTTTTCTTGAAATAAAACATATTTTATATATTATAGAAATTGAACTGTTACAAAGATAATTGTATATGGTCAATTGAAATTTGGTGTTGATAACAAAAACATCGTTGCTATGGTAACTGGTGGAAAACTATGCCTGGGTGTGCTTTAGCAACCACAAAAAACTTCGAAAAATCGTCATTTTTTTTATCCTCAATGTTTCCACAATCAATTTTTGTGGCTTGGAATAGAATGTTAACCCATCCCACCCCCTAAACATTGTGCCACTTTGAATTAAGAGCTTGCAAATATAGGTTTGACATTGAAAATGAGCTTCTCTACATCTTCCAGGCTCTAATTTACTCCACCCATCGATTTAAAAAGGTACAAATAAATTGAAATTTTGACCAAAAAGGCAGATTTGAAAAAATGACAATATACAATGTTTTCAGAGAGAAGGCTCTCCTTACCTTGCATGTAATGACCGAAATGCATTTTTTATGTCAGAAAAACCTAAAAAATATCATGCATGGTCGTGTCAAAATGTATGTGATGCGCAAACCTTTGTGTTGGACAACATTTTTATTCGATTTGGCACCAATCTGTATAGACATGTAGTTGGGATTCCTATGGGCACTAATTGTGCTCCCCTGGTTGCAGATTTATTCCTGTTTTGTTATGAGATGGACTTTATGATGTCTCTTTCTGATGATAAGCAGGCTGATGTCATTGATGCGGTTAACACTACATCCAGATATTTGGACGATATTTTGAATATTAATAATGTTTATTTTGACAATATGGTTAGTCAAATATACCCTTCAGAGCTCCAACTAAATAAAGCTAATACCTCTGATACCGAAGCCGCATTTTTAGACTTGCATTTGTCAATTTCTAATGACATTGTTTCTACCAAAATTTATGATAAACTTGACGACTTTGATTTTGAAGTTGTCAATTTCCCATTTTTAGATGGTGATGTTCTTCGTTCTACATCCTATGGAGTCTATATTTCTCAACTCATTCGTTTTGCTACAGCATCTAGCATTGTTGCTGACTTCAACACTCGCAATAAATTGTTAACTCAGAAACTTCTTAAACAAGGCTATCGGTATCATAAACTTCACAAAACATTTTCAAAATTTTATAGACGATACTATGATTTGATTTCTAAATTCCAAGTTGGACTTAAATCTCTTTTGCGCCAAGGACTTTCGGAACCTGATTTCTATGGTGACTTGGTGTATAAATTGAAGAAGATTGTTGGCTCTAATAATTTTTCAGCGCAGTTCATTAAAATAATTTCCCATTATAATAAGATTGGCTATAACATTAATGTATTGCAACAGACTGCATGCTTGGTGGTCAACCAAATCACGGTTGGCAACTTTGCTTTCCTCTTTAATTGCACACCGGTGGGTCAGACTTCAAACTCTATGATGGTTCCGACTAAAAGACTTATCTATTGATGAGATGGTAGGGACCTGATGCTTTGGCTGTTTGTCCGGCCCTCCTGGGTTTACCTGTTGGATTTCTTTTGCTCCGGTATTCAGTTTTATTTACTGTTGAGTCCTTATCTTTGCTTTATCTCCTTGTTATATCTTGATTTATATGTTTTAGGAGATGATGCATTGATAAGTTATAGGTCTTTCATGCAAATCAAATATCTAGGTGTCTTTATCCACATCTGAATTAAGGGTGAGTTTGGCGCGACGTTAAACCGGTTTAAGCCCTCCAGTAAAATATTTTACTGACCTTTCCAAGGCGGTAATTCTTTTGTGGATCTTTTATGTTTTTGTTCTGTCTTATGTTTGCTATGTCTTTGTGCACGTCTGTTTATATGTGCCTTGTGGTCACCTGCTCGGAAAGGGCTGACCTCTTGGCTCTCGTTTGTGGTGTCTAACTGTGAGTTTGTAACTTTCCCATTGGTATCCTGGGCCCGGTGTGGTACTTGATTGTATCGACTTCTGATCTTTGCACCCTTACTTACTTTAAAAAATGTTTGTCAGAAGACTGGAACAGTATTTTAATTTTTGTGTCAGCAAAAGAATGGTTGCTATGGTTAATGATGAGATAATTTACACCTTTAATAGCAAATGGCAAAAATCTTCAAAAAGGCATGCTAGTTTCTTTATTCTTAAGGTTTCTATAATGATATTAGTATTTTGATTTTAAATGTTACAAAAAACAAAATGTCAAAGGGAAAGCATCAACTAGCCCACCAAACAGTTTTGATAGTGGATCTGACAGCACTTTCAATAAAATCCAACATGAAATTGAGATTAAATGATATTTTTTTTTCATGTTTTCACAATATAAGCCTATGTTAAACATGTGACCCCCAGGAAAGGGCCATACTTACCCAATGGGCATCATTTGAATAAACTTAGTAGACGTCCTCTAGATGATGCTTCATACAAAATATCATGGCTCTAGGCCTTGTGGTTTCAGACTGACTAGAAGATTGTTTGAATGATTTCCCATTATAAGCCTATGTAAAACGTGTGACAACTGTTCGTTCGTCGTCATAATTTTTTTCCCGCTCTATAACTTGAGAACAACTCTATAGAATTAAACCAAATTTGTATGTGCATAGATATTGACATGATCTAAGTTGAGATATTTCCTGTTCTTTTTGCAGATTTGTACAAGAATTTGATTTCACCAAATTTTATATATGCATTTATATTGACAAGATCTAGCTTGGAATTGTTTCACGTCATTTTTCCCAAATTTGTACCAGAGTTATGGCCCTTGATTTAAGTCAAAAGTTTGTTTCCGCTCAATATCTTGAGAACAAATGGACAGAATTTCACCAAATTCTAAATATGCATTGGTATTGACAACATCTATCTCGGGATCAGTACACGTCATTTTCTGCAAATATTTACCAGAGTTATGGCACTTGATTTAAGCCAAAATTTTGTTTCTGCTCAATATTTTGAGAACAAATTGACAGAATTTCATCAAATTTTAAATATGCATTCATATTGACAAAATCTAGTTCATTACAGAGTTATGTCCCTTTATTGATATCAGAATTTGTTCCTGCTTAATATCTTTAGATTTTCCTGCTTAGTATCTCTAGAACTTGGCCTTTTTATTGCATAAAAACGCTGCATCGGGGCTACAGCCAGATTCTCTGACAATTCTAGTTTTACTTGAATATACAAGATATTTTTCACACTACATGTTTTCAAACCCTTCTGTACATTTGCTTGGTTGACAATACTTGACAATAACCATAGGGTTATGTTAACACATCCATGTGCCCTACATAGAAACCCCTTTGTGCCAGTTTTCAAATGCTCGTTCTCTAGCCAATGAGAGAATAAAACGCTTTAAAAGATACATGTTTGGGACAAAAATGTAGTACAATTTCGTGTTAATACTTGAAACGTTTTGCATCAGAAGCTGCAAAAGTGCAGGGCTAGCATTTCCGAATTCTACAGAAGACACTGCAAGTTAATTGCTTCTTGTCACAGTTAAGTATTATTGCAGACAACTACGATCTAGCAATTTTTCGTCCTGAATAAATTCTGAGTGAGTTTACAAGAATGAAAATTCTACTAAATAAGTATACAAACCAAAATAAGCATACAAACTATAACGTTTCATGAGGATATCCCAAACTGTAACCAAGTTTTGGGGCATACAAGAACTTTTGGAGAAAAGAAAAAAATCAAAAGGTGCATAACTTGAAATCTAATAAAAGGGGGAACAATGATGCTTGCGCACCACAAATCATCTTAACCTGATACATAATCCTATTGAATTTCATGACGATATCCAAAAATGTTACTGAGTTATGGGGAGTACAAGAATGAAAATTACACAAAATAAGCAAATAAACAACCCCCAAAAAATAAAAGGGTCATAACTCTGAAAAGAAAAATGAAAAGTAACCATAACTGTACCGGCATATCGGATTAACCTGATACACATTGCTATAAAGTTTCATGAAGATATATATTTGATGGTTACTGAGGTATGCTGCGTACTATTTAAATAATCAAAGGGGCATTACTTAGAAACTAAGATAGGAGGAACAACCATTCTTGTTCGTGACACATTGTCCTGCTCTAAAACTCATGCGGATAAAGTTGCATGATTGTATCCAAAATGGCTACTGATTTATGGGGTGTATAATATTTTTTGGAAATGAAATAATTAAAGGGACAAACCTTGGAAACTAGAAAATGGAGAACCATTATGTTTGCATGCTACACATTGTCTTTAGGTAATACATATTCCTATAAAACTGCATGTAGATATCATGAACAGTGAGTGAGTGATGGGGTGTACACCAATGTACATTACACAAAATAAGCCTAAACATAATCAAAGGGCCATAACTGAGAAATGAATGAAAAGAAAAGAATGTACGTGATACATTTTTTGACCTGATATACATTCATATAAAGTTTCATGAAGATATCTCAAATGTTAACCAAGTTATTGGGCGTACACAATTTTTTGGGGGAAATTTGGAAAATGAATAAAAATAGCATAACCTGGAAACTTGAAAAGGGAGAACAATCATTCTTGCACATGACACATTGTATTTACCTAAGGCACATTTCTAAAAAAACTTCATGAAGATATCACAAGTGGTTATCGAATTATGGGATGTGCAAGAATGAAAACGACACAAAATAAGCATAAAACAAGAAAATGACATACCTCTGAAATAAAAAAAAAAGTAAAATAACCATAAGTGTATGCAAGACTTTGTCTTGACCCCTATACACATGCTATAATTTCATAAAGATCTATAAATGACTGTAACTGAGTTATGGTGAGTACAAGTTTTTTTTTAAATATTCAAAGGGAACTCGGCAATTAAGGGGAAGCAATCTTTTATGTGTGGGACACATTGTCTTGACCTACGCAATATACATTTCTATAAAATATCATCACAATTGTTTACTGACAGACGTACAGGGCCATGCCATATAGTGTCCTTTTTTTCAAAACAGGAATATAACAAATGGCTATTTGTCTTAAAACCTCACGTTTCAAACACGTTGTGTTATAAAATGAAGTTCTTATTGATATCAATAATTTGCCAAGAAAAAAACCCTAAATCTCCTTACATCATGGTTGCTATGGTAACTATTCAAAATATTGTTAACTTCAAGATGACCACGTATCTCGGGTTACACGCATAATTTGATCTGAAAGCCTTTCATTGGGATGTTTGACAGTTTGTTTTCTTTCATTCTTGGCTACAAATCAATAAAATGTTTCTCTCCTACTTGGCTACAAATCAATTAAAGCAAGATCCGGTCTTCTCACATCCATCTCATAGAAACATCATTTGTTATCATTTTTCCCAATCTGCCATTTTGGGCGAAGTTTCCATGTATTTACACCTTTTAAATCGATGGGTGAAGTAAATTGATGCCCGGAAGATGCAGAAAAACTTTTTAATGTCAAACCTGAATTTGCAACATCTTAATTCAAGGTTACAGAATGCTTAGGTGGTGGGTTGGGTAACCATTCTATCCCAAACACAAAATGATTATGACCACTTTGCAAATAATAATAATAATAAAAACATGCATTGTTTTTCGAAAGTTTTGTGGTTGCTAAGGCATGATCATGCATAGTTTTCCATCAGTTACCATAACAAGGATGTTTTGATATCAACCCAAATTATAATCTACGAAAAACAAATATCTTTGTAACAGTACTTTGTCTATGATATATAAAGAATATTTTATTTGAAGAAAACCATACACATATACAAGGGTTTTTATATGTTGTATAAGTGGGTGGGGGTAACAAGTAACTAAATTTCAGGTCAAGACTGTATAGAATTTCTATTTCTACCTTTCCAATGATTACGATAGTAAGTCTGCAATAATGTTGTTTATCTATGACATCTTAAAGTTATGTTAAGTAATATTTAGACCATTTGTTTTGCAATTCTCTTGTTAAATATAGACACATTTAAGCTTCCATATGAATAAAATGACCCAATTACCATAGCAACCATGCTTTTATCAAGGTTTAACTAAGAATGAGAGAGAACAAAATGTCACACATCCATTTGCTCCTCAAATCAATGACATAACATTAATGAAAATGTTTTTTATATCAAGTTTGCATGACACCGGAGATATTTAGTCATTAGTATGGTAACATAATTTTAGATAGTTACCATCACCAGATTGTTAGTTACACCAAAATTTAAGATTTTTTCTGGGCAATTTATTCATATAAATTAGAACTTCCTGTTCTCGTTTGTGGTGTCTAACTTTCTGCTCACGTTTGTGGTGTCTTACTGAGTTTGTCACTTTCCCATTGGTATCCTGGGTCAGGTGTGGTACTTGATTGTATTGATTTCTGATCTTTGCACCCTTACTTACTTTCTTGTTGTCATAAAATGTGTTTGGAATGTCCAATTTTAAGAAAATAGCATTTAATTTTACATTAAACAATAGTGGGTGGGGTACTTTGATCCATAATGTTATATCATTATGAGCATTTAACCACAATTTAAAGTATTATTTAGAATCGCTACATCATGGTTGTGTGCAATGGCATTTTTTTTGTGACAGATAATTACTACTTAGATAAAATACAAAAGATAAAAATCATCTTGTTCATCTGAAAACATCATAATTTTTCTTCAACGGTAATAAACTTTAAATAAAATTTATTTCAAAATAAAAAATAAACCGGTCCCAATTTTTCAATACAGTGAAATATAGGTATCAGTCAGCTAATTGAGATAGAACCAAAATATTGATAGAGAAATTTTTAGAAAAATGATAATGCACCCTTACTTTCTAAGGTTACTTTGAAATTGCCAATTTTTAGTGCAATGAAAAATCCATAATAGCATATAAAATCCATCATAGCATGCTCTACCATAGAAACGGAATAGAAACAAAGCCAGTACAAGGGTTAAGTACTTAGTCATGTTTATTGTATGAAAGCACAAACATTTGGCACACAGCCTCTTGGGGAGGCTAGTCCAGAATATTTAAATTTTTAACTCAAAATATAGCTAAAAAATACTAAAAATTGAAAATCATGGTTGCCATGGAACTGGTAGTGAAAAATCATTTAATCTCAATATCCTGTTGGGTTTTATTGAAAGTGCTGTCAGCTCCATTATCAAAACTGTTTGGTCGGCTAGTTGATGCTTTTCCCTGATCTTATGAACAGACATTCTCAGGTGAGCAACCCAAGGCCCTTGGGCCCTCTTGTTTTTTGTAACATTTAAAATCAAAATACTAAAATCATTATAGAAACCTTAAGAATAAAAAAAACTAGCATGACTTTTTGAAGATTTTTGGCATTTGCTATTAAAGGTGTAAATTACCAACATTAACCATAGCAACCATTCTTTGGGTGACACAAAAATTAAAATACTGTTCCAGTCTTCTCACAAACATCTTTTAGAAACATCCTCTTTTGTCATTTTTCCGAATCTGCCTTTTTGGGCAAAATTTCAATTTATTTGTACCTTTTAAATAGATGGGTGGAGTAAATTAGAGCTTGGAAGATGTAGAAAAGCTTATTTTCAATGTCAAACCTATATTTGCAAGCTCTTAATTCAAAGTGACACAATGTTTAGGGGGTGGGATGGGTTAACATTCTATCCAAAGCAAAATAAAATAATTGTGGAAACATTGAGAATAAAAAAAATGTTAATTTTGAAGTTTTTATACCCCGCCACACTTTAATGTCGGGGTATTATGTTATACCTTTCGGTGTCTGTCAGTCCGTCCGTCCGTGCTCACCATTTCCGATCGATAACTTGAGTATTATTCACGGAATTTTTTCAAATTTTGCATACATATTGTTATTGGCGATGAGTGGTATGGGATTGTTAATGGGCAAAATCCGTCCATTTTTAACGGAGTTACTGCCCTCTTTCGTATTGGAAAAATGGTTTCTGGCCTGTTATTCCTTTACTGTTCATGATATCTGAATGAAACTTCACAGATATGTTGCACATCAAAGGTTACATATTGTGACTAAGGACCGTCACTCTGACTTTCCCAGTTTATGAGTTATCCGCCCTTGATAGGTCTGAAAAAAGGTTTTTGACCTATTGTTCCTTTACTATATGGAATATCTGAATATACTTTCACAGATATGTTTCACATCAAAGGTAACATATTGTGACTAAGAACCGTCACTCTTACCTTTCCCGTTTGTGAGTTATCCGCCCTTGATTGAATTAAAAATGTTTTTACCAGTAGTTCCTTTACTATGTGGAATATTTAAATGAAACTTTACAGATATGTTTCACATCAAAGGTTACATACTGTGACAAAGAACCTTCACTCTTACCTTTTCAGTTCATGAGTTATCTGCCCTTGATTGAACTGAAAAATGGTTTTTGACCTGTAGTTCATTTACTATATGGAATATCTGAATGAAACTTCACAGATATGTTGATCATCAAAGGTTACATATTGTATCTAAGGATCGTCACTCTTACCTTTCCAGATTGTGAGTTATCCACCCTTGATTGATCTGAGAATTGGTTTTTGGCCTGTAGTTTCTTTTACTATATGGAATATCTGAATGAAACTTCACAGATATGTTGAACATCAAAGGTTACATATTTTTAGTAAGGACCGTCACCCTTACCTTTCCAGTTCATGAGTTATCTGCCCTTGATTGATCTGAAAAATGGTTTTTGACCTGTAGTTCATTTACTATTTGGAGTATCTGAATGAAACTTCACAGATATGTTGACCATCAAAGGTTACATATTGTGGGTAAGGATCGTCACTCTAACCTTTCCAGATTGTGAGTTATCCACCCTTGATTGATCTGAGAATTGGTTTTTGACCTGTAGTTCATTTTATCCGTCCATGCTCACTGTTTAAGATCGATAACTTGAGTATTTATGCACAGAATTTTTTTTCAAATTTTGCATACATATTGTTATTGGGGATGAGTGGTATGGGATCGTTAATGGGCAAAATCCGACCATTTTCGATGGAGTTACTGCCCTTTCTCCCTTTAAAAAATGGTTTTTGGCCTGTTATTCTTTTACTGTTTATGATATCTGAATGAAACTTCACAGATATGTTGAACAGCAAAGGTTACATATGACAACGAAGGACCGTCACTCTTACCTTTCCAGTTCATGAGTTATCCGCCCTTGATTAATCTAGAAAATGTTTTTGACCTGTAGTTCCTTTACTATATGAAATATCTGAATGAAACTTCACAGATATATTGACCATCAAAGGTTACATATTGTGACTAAGGACGTCATATCACTGTCTATCTCAGTTCTGTTGCTATTTAGGCATTATATATCTCACAAAATAACTTTTGGTGCCCCCAGCAGTGGCGGGGTATTATGCAGTGCTTGCGATGCTTTTATTTGTAGTTGCTAAGGCATGATCAGGCATAGCTTATCACCAGTTACCATAGCAACAATGATGTTTTTGTTATCAACACCAAATTTTAATTGACCATTTACAATTATCTTTGTAACAGTTCAATTTCTCTAATATATAAAATATGTTTTATTTCAAGAAAACTATATACATAAACAAGGGTTTTCATATGTTGTATAAGTGGGTGGGGTAACAAGTACCTAAATCTAAGGTCAAGACTGGATAGAATTCCTGTTTCTACCCTTTTTATGTTTACGATAGTAAGTTTGCAATAATGTAGTTTATATATGACATCTTAAAGTTATGTTATGTAATAAATATATCATTTGTTTGGTTATTTTCTAGTTGAACATGGAAACTTTTTTAGCTTCCATAGGAATAAAATGACCCAAATGCCATGGAAACCATGCTTTTAATGAGGTTTAACTAAGAATGAGAGAGAACAGTATGTTACACATCCATTTGCTCCTCAAATCAATGACATAACATTAATGAAAAAGGTATTTATATCAAGTTATGCATGATAACGGAGTTATATGGTCATGTTAAGGTAACATTACTTTGGATAGTTACCATAGCAACCAGATGGTTAGATACACCAAAATTTAAAAAACAATCCTGGGAAATTTATTTTATCAATTAAAACTTCCTGTTGTCATAAAATTTGTTTGAAATGTCCAGTTTTAAGCAAAATAGCATTTAATTTTACATTTAACATTAGTGGGTGGGGTACTTTGATCCCTAATATTATATCATTATAAGCATTAAACCACAATTTAAAGTATTATTTAGAATTGCTACACGATGGTTATGTGAAACGGTACTTTTTTGTGACAGATAATCACTACTTAGATAAAATACAAAAGATAATAATCATTTTGTTCATCTAAAAACATAATATTTTTGCTTCGACAGTAATAAACTTCAAATAAAATTTATTTCAAAATAAAAAATAACCCGATCCCAATTTTTCAATATGGTGAAATACATGTATCAGTTAACTAATTGAGAGAAAAACAAAAAAATCTGACGTAGAAATTTTTAGAAAAATGATATTGAAAATTGCCAATTTTTAGTGCATTGAAAAATGCATAATAGCAAGTAAAAATCCATCATAGCACGTGTTATCATGACAACGGAAAAGTAACAAAATTAGTACAAGGGTAAAGTAATTAGTCATGTTTATTGTTTGAAAGCACAAACACAAACATTTGCCACATTGCCTCTTTGGTAGGGCAGTCCAAAATATTGTAATTTTTAGCTCAAAATATTGCTGAAAAATGCTAAAAATAGAAAATCGTGGTTGCCATGGATACCGAAGTGAAAAATTGAGAAAAATATGCATTTTTGTTCATCTCTTGACAGAAGTTAAAAATGGGCAAAATTTCAAGAAAATCTGTTTTTTCTATTTCCAAGCCATAATTGAGGCTGTCTGATGCTCTCAGATAATGACTCTTAAATCATTTGTCAAAGCAGAATTAAGTTAGGTTTTCACAATAAATCTGTACACTATAGCTGAAAACTGCATGGAAAAATGAATTATCTTAAAAATGGGTGTCTTTTCTCTTGTTGGTAATTATTTGCGTCCCTCCAATAATTATAGATAGTCATAGTCCAGGCGCTGATTTCTGTATAGGCCTTAGTTTTTGACTTGGCACAACTTACCTGCCAGAAAAGGTTCGACTGCAGAAATGCAATCCTGGGGTCTTCTGCAATACTCCTAGGTACGTCGTACAGTTAAATTGTGGTAGCAGTTTTGCTGTAGGGTGTCATCGTTGAACGTACCCTACGCTAAATTAGGCTTAGGTAAATTGAGAGGAAAACACGCCTCACGTTCAACCATCGCTTCCTATTCAGCATATTTCCCTTTAAATTAATACATTTCATGTATGCAAAGGCATACGACAGTGAAGCAATATATTTTTTTTGTATATGTGGTATATTAGACGTGAAAATGTCCAACGGGAGGGGTGATTTACCCCACCCCCTGAATATAATGTATCCAAATTAAAAAAGAAATGAAATCTTCCCCATTTCATAATTTATCAAATAAAATAGCATATTTATAGTCATATTTAAACGTTATTCTTATAGTATGTTTGTCATGTTTTACATTTGTTACAAATCAAAGAAAGAACAAACCACCTGAAATGACAATTCCGGAATGCGTGTATTACACAATTTTCAGTGTACATTCTCTGCTGCAATATATTGTATCTGTGACTTATACTAAATTCTTATATATGGATATGACGATAGCCTTAAAATCATTAAATGAAATGCATCAAACAGCCAGTATGCGTTTAACCATTATACAATATGATGTTACAGTTATATATATTACTTACTTTCAAATGTATTACTATTAAGTGCACTAATATCATTAGATTATTGGCTACCAAACGACCTCAACAAAATGAGGTTTGAAGACTGTAAATTTCAAAAACCAAATTATATTAGTCACATAATGAAGAGTGTTAACTTTTCAGCGGATAAGGCGTTACCCTGCAATAGCTAAATTCACTATGTTACCCTAAAATAATAGGAATTCCTATAGTGTTAATATCCAGTTATTTCATATTCTTACGCATCAATATTAACTTTTATTTGAAAGAAAATTACTAGCAATATGATTTTAAACTAATTTTAGAACCTATTATAACAGTTATATATGTTACTTTCTGCTAAATACAATATTTAATTAAATGACAGCACTATATCACCAACTGTGTAAGCCATCAAAATACATGCCATTATAGCTTGCCACCTATTGACTACAATAACTATATTGATAGCTATGATTTGGGGAAAAACATACACTCAATTCCTAAAATTACCATTTTTATATACAATATTGGTTGAAATTGAGAAATGAAATGTTAAAGCAAACATTAATCCTTGCCAAAGCAAAAAACTGTTTTAATCGTAACAGTTTCTGTCCCACATATGGCAAACGCCATGCCTATTCATATGATATGGTTAAAGCCGCTCTATATCCGATCATTATCCAGGTTTCTTCAATTGATGTGAGTAACAGATACAGAAAAAGTATTATCCATATTAGACTAGCGTTCTTTTTGTGGGACATAGACAAATAGTACAGGCCAAGATCAGACGCCACAGACTGCAATGTAAAATCAGGTTCTCTACTGTTTGCTTACAGGATGTTCTATTAAAATTTGAATAAGAATGAAAAACAACACCCAACAACCCTGAAGACGAAAATGGACTAGTCAATTTGATAAAAGTGGGAAATTTCATTCGACTTAAAAGGGTTAATGAGATGGTGACATTTATCTTACGCTTTGTCTGGTTCTGTTATGTTATAGAACATTGAAACAGGTTATTTTTTCCAAGGTTCTTTATACTTATTCATTTTAGAGGTCAAGGCTTATCACTTAGAACAACTCTCTGTCATTGTAAAAATTATATCGAAGCTGTTGCAAATGAACGGACTCAAATAAATTATTGGAAATTTTGTTTTGCATTATTTCTATCAATGAGGCTTAGTCTAAACGTAGAAATTGTTCATATAAAATCATAACGATATTTAGCATGTCAAATGAGGACATAATCATTGATGGAAGAATTGCATTCCATCAATCCATTGTATGTTCCAAACCAAACTCAATTGATGATAAATATACTTAAGGAATAAAGAAACGCAACAAACACTTCGAATCATTGTAAGCATACGATATGATGCAAGTTTTTAGTGCAAATCTTATTATTTTGCAGGAGCAGTATGTATCCGTCAAATTACAGCAGGTTCAACGTAATTATCGATTACGTAATTACGTTGATAGGGACGTAACCAGCCTGACCCCCGTAGTAACCTGTTAAAACCGGATCAATATAAGCAAAATTTGATTCAACCATCGGTTTGTTGTTTTAGGAAGTCTTGGCATAGAGTGCGGATCAAGGAAATGATCAGCTGGCAACCTTCATGTAGGATTCTGTAACGGCTTAACGTCATTAACGTCGACTCTGAATACTGCGTGAAACTCGTAAAATTTATTTTCTGTTTGAGCTTTATTCATTACAAGGACTTTTTCTTCAAGGATTATGACTTGAGACTTTCAGACGTCAAAAAATGTCAATTCTGACTTCAAAATTCAATATCCTACATGTTAATGGTTTCCATAATGTTTTTGCGGTTTTCCAATGAGAGAATGGTCCAGTGACAAAGTTAAGGCTACAGTTAAGAAGTTTAGTGTTTACTTTCGGTATGTAATCAGGTTTTTTCACTTGCATTATGCTATGCTTCGTTTGGCTACCGTCAATATAGACACCCTACCAGCGTATTTCTACGGTATCTGAAAAGTCAGTTTTTCCAAAGAAAGCATGTCTCTGTAGTCTCTAGGTATATCTTATCCCGTATATTTACCAGCAACCAAACCCGACGGCTCTAAGTGACGTTTTTGGCCTATTAACTACCATTGTGTAGCTTGCCATTCAAGTAGCCTGTTTTGACGCAATATTTGACTGCAGTACGAATATGATTGGACGTTTGTTTTATTTGCACATTGTCAAGTCGACGCCAAATAACCAAGCATGCAAAATACAGGATTTCTTGATTTTTATTCTGACGTTAGCGTCAGATTTTGCGCTTTCATATGTTTTCATCTTGAAGCGCAAAAGGTAGCGTTAAAATGACGTTTTGGTATTTCATCACATGCTGTTAATACTCAATAAGAAATTTTCGAGGAGATTTCACCAAACCGTCATTTAAACACGCAAAAATTATATTTTTGTCTGTTGCGTTTCTTTATTCCTTAAGTATAGTAACGTAAACAAAATATAAAATTTTTAAGCACGTTTGATTTTATTTCAACAATGAAGAAAGTAAGTAAGGGTGCAAATGCGATTTCACGCGAGCCTGTAAAAATATGTCATTAGACACATCAGAGCATTTGCTGCTTGTATATGTAATGAAGACAAACGCTAGCTCCACTGCATCAGATTGGGGGATTAAACGGTGGATTTGCCCATGTGTGGTAGGTATCAAAATCCAATAATGGTGGTTCAAATCTTCCATTGAGTATGTATAAATTATATAAGAGAGGTCAGCAATTGTTTTTTTGATTTTATGGCAACGAAACTAACACTGGTGCTACTGTCAAAGATCAAATCGAAGATAAGATATGCAAAATCATGTTTATCATATGACGTCGCGTCTGGGAGTGAAATAAGGCCATGCAATAAAATCTGTAAACCACTAGTGATTTATCAATTTTCGGGAAACGTTATGACGTCCATAACAACATTACGTACATAATGACAAAATTATAACGTTTTACGCGAGAAATGAGATTTCACAGTTATCATAATGTCATATGATAAATAGAATCTAACATTCGTGCTCCTGTATTATTGAATTTATTAAACTCGTTGCGAAAAACAGATAAAATGCTCGACAAGCCTCGCATTTTATCTCTTTTTCCCAACTCGTTTAATAAATTCAATAAAACATGAGCACTAATGTAAGATCCTCTATATATTATATCACACAGCATATACAACAATAGAGGCACTGCTTTATCAACCTCTAAGATTTATACCTACATTAAAAAGTAATAGAAGTATAATTTATCTTGGAAGGAAGCATTGCAAATATGGCATGCATAATATACTTGCATGCATTCTCTCTAGGAATTTCATTTAAGTCTTTCATTGATGGAAAAGGCTATTGCACAAAGTGTTTGTAAGAACAATTAACTCTTTGTATGTCTCTATTAATCACTACCCTCAACATGTTTTGTGATTTTATACAGTTTCTTATTTATGTAAAATGCATTTGTTTTCTGTCTGAATAAGCAAGCCATTTTATTAGAAAAAACTGCGTTGATTTTAATTTTATATCACTTATTCATTCTTATGTTTATATTCATATAGCGCTTTGTTATCAAGAATTATATTTACAAGACTCCTGTAATAATTCGGCCATGCCACATTCTGTATAGTGAAAATTATCATCAGTTATTTAAGCATTGATTGTTAACACTGAGTAAGATCTCATGACTGCATATTTTAAACGTTTTATTATTCCATCCAATATCTTAAAGAACATTTTAAAGTATAGTTTACATTTCCTGAGTGCCACAATGTCTTATTCAGCCTGATATAACCCTCGACTGATAAAAATAATTTCTTAAGCAGCAATTAAAATGTGTTCCTTGGATATGATCATATCACATGGGATTGTTGTCATCCAGTAAAACTGATTTTACCCATTTTCAGGAAAATGTTTCTTCAATATAAAACCTCTACTTATAAAGTGATAATAGTTTAGCAAATGATCAAAGGTACTAACAGTTTCATTAAATAAACTATTAAAGGTATGCTGAAAACAAAATAAAATATATTTAAAAGCTGAAATAAGTAATGTGTCATCATCTGCATATGCATATAAATGTCAGTATAAGTTTGATTTTAAGAGTTTATCTGTAAAATGACTGATTACAGACACGCATTTTAACCTCTATTGTACTCTTAGGCAATTGATTTTCTCTGGAATGTAAGCAAAGAAAAAAAGAATAATTTTATTACCATCTCTCTAAACATTTAGTAATTTGTATTTTTTTCAATTGGAAATTAACCTAGGTATTATACAAGGAGCTAACCTATATTATGTTACTGACTTTGTTTGCATAATGTGTACAATAGTAAACTGGGTAGATAAAGATAGTTTCAAATGACTGATGAGACTTCATTCAATAAAACTTAGTTGTGTTGTTTAGATCCTACGATAAATATTACAAAATTCTACATCCTTAATATTTTAGCTTTTCAGGGCCCAATCGTATACTGTCTTTGATAACACTTAGGATAAACATAGGACCTTATGATATTTGATATGTTTATATATGTTACTTTGATAAATTTGACAGATATGGAATGCATTCTACTAATACTAAAGAGTTGTCTTTTTCTTTGTTTGTGTGTTTTAGAATCTTTATCTTTGGAAAAATCAAAATGATATTTCATGGAGATGAAAACTTAAAAAAGTCTTTATTGCAAATGAAATGTTTTTAGATAAAATAACTGAATAAAAACTGATAAATATTTAGAACAAACTGATGTCTTGATATAAATATAAAACAAAACAGGTTTGACATTAAAAATTAAATAAAAACCATATGACATATAATATGAGGTATTTAGCACTATATATAGGAACTCTTTAAGTTTGTAATGTACGTTACATATTGTCATAGAAGCATTAAAATATGGAACTTTACACCAGATACGCAGTTAAGTGTAGCTTTTTACTATCGTATATCGATAGAATGCTCAATTATGATTTAAAAAGTCCGCAGAAGGCATTGCATGCTAACTTGCAAAGTGAAATGGTTTTAACCATATTCACCATTTTGGGGGGTAATCATTTTCAACAGCTTATAATTCTTAAAAGTAATTATGATAGAAACAAGATGTTTGCAGTTTTGAAACAGTCAGGTAATTATCTTTTCAAAACATGGTATGTAAAACGTATATACCCATTGTAGAACTTGTAAAATTAAACTTTGACCAAAATTAATTGATTTTATAAGGCGTAATTAAAGATATAACGTAAATGACAGTTATAACATAAAAGATGTGCGACTGGATGCAAACAATTTATTTTCATAATTGTTTAGGTCCTTACCGAGGTTTTGGCAGTAAATAACGACCGTATGCACCATCTGAATGCAACCTGGATACCATTTCGTATTCAAATGTCGCCATTTTGTTTTTATAGTAAAAATGGGGTAGGTGTACCAAACGACCCCTCCTGGAAAACTGCTACCACAATTTGACTGTAGGACGTGCCTAGAAATGTTGTAGAAGGGTAGTTCTTACTATTTCTGAAGTCAAACCTTTTCTGGCTGGACAATTGTGCCAAGTCAATTTTCAAAAACCTAGCTCCTTGACTATCAAGTTTTAAAATAAATGCTGTTGTTTTGATACTGATAATTTGTAAAGATTTACGAAATTGGTAAAATGTATACCTGAATTTTAATTTTTGATGAATGAATATACTTACATTCAAAAGGGTACATTTTACACCTAGCTAACAATTTCAGTATTAAAGGGGCATGAACCAAGCCGTTCCAATGCTCCAAATAGGTGGTTAAGACAATGTCTACATCTTGAACACCCTCCTGGAAATACATAGAGAGTACTGGGTTAGTGTCTTTTGATATCAAGTTTACCAGGCAAGGATTTGAGAACGCTTGTTGACATCACGAGGCTTGCCAAGCGATTCAACAAGTGTTCTCAAAGCCGAGCCTGGTAAACTTGATATCAAAAGACGCAAACCTGGTATTCTATTTATCAGTTTACCCATTGTTGAAAACTCTTCAAATTAGCCATTATGATGTAATTTTTGATTTTTGTGTTAATTCAGTGTCATCAGTGACGTCATTCAAAAAGTGCAACGTCATCATGACCTGATAAAGGTAACATGCCGTGAGATAGGAAACGTTTATTAGGTTATGTTGAAACAATTCATTTAATTATAAGGGTTGATTGATAAATAGAGATTTCTCACTCATTATATGCTTGATATAAATTTATCATGCTTCTTTTTGTGGTTTGCTGACTTTTTTTTTCAAAATTAAATTTTTAAAACAAAACAGAGTGGCAAACAATTTGAAACCAGATCAGGACCGACAATTTGTCCCCGCTAGCAAACAAAGTTAATTTCATCATATCTCCAATGCTGTATCTCATTCAATAATGAATCTGTTAAATATCTAATATTAAAATACAGCAAAGTTCCTTCATAACACATCTTATTATAACAGGGATTTGGATAGCACAGTCACGTTGTGGCTCCCAATTTTTTTTCCATGGATATTTAAAAAGAAATTATAGTAGGAAAATGACCATTTTATGGTCATTTTACTATAATTCCTTTGTAAAATTGTTACTTAACAACACAATTCAAATATAACTGGACTTCTGTCCCATTTTCTGGTAAAATGCATGGTTTGTCTATTTAGACTTCAAGCTAAAAAAGGTCCTGCTCCCCCCCCCCCCCCCCCCCAGGGAATTTTGCAGACATATCCTATCTTGAAGAAAATTTCAAGCTGCATATTTTAAGAGATGTTTGCACTCTGTGCTCCGGGGCGTTAGTCTCTGACAGCCTGTTACATATGTTACTGTAACAAACTAAAGAAAAAATCAAAATGAAAGTTTGAGCTACAGAAAGAAGACATTAAACCATCTAATTATTCAAATTTCTTATGTAGTTTGCAAGCTAGATGCCTAAGCTACATAAAAGCAGCAGTTTAAACAAAATTACAGCTTTCAATGGTGTCATATGCGTTACATAGATTAAATTTCCCTTGAAAGTTGAAATTGTGACTAACCTCATTTAATTTTACAGACGATTTGTGCATTTTTACAAGTGTTTTTAATCGTAGTTTACTAAAATACTTATTCGACTAATAGAAAAAACAAAGTTTGCTTTTCTATCTCAAATACATTGTTTTATATGAGCTATTAAACAACCCTACCCCCAATTATAAGTATCCAATTTTGGAATCTATTATTGAAGAAAAATATATGAAAATATTTGACGCTGGTGGATATCTTACATTTTTGCCTCTGTCTTGCTAATGCAATAAAGAATCATACATTTGCAAGTTTGACATAAGGATCAGAGCACTTATTAGAGTATGTAACGTATGTTACATGGCATAATGAATGAGCAAGGAAATAGTCTTGGAAGTAAGAGATGATAGTTCTGAAAAATGCTTTTTTTCACAAGTTTTCCTATTAATCTCTAGCCTCTGGTGTCTTAGTCTTAATAATTACAGTCATTGCTGATAACAAGCCCATGGAATTGTGTTACAGATGTTATATATAATCTTTTTATCACATATTTCCTAATGCCTATATCATTAAAATATATCGACATATAGATAGAAAATACTAGTTCTCATTTAAATGACACAATTTAATAAATATTCCTATAAAATATAATTATTCAAAACAATCTTTATTCAAGTCACCCTCACAATGTCTATCATTGTTGTCTGCTTCAATTGCAAAATAATCACCCACTTCATCACAACCAGTAGAATCATGGCATAGTATTAGGACTGCAAACTAAGTACAATCCTGTTCCTCTCCATCCCCTAGGAATTGTAAAGGAATATCCTACCTTAAAGAACAATTCAAGCTGCATAGAATAAGAGATGTTTGCACTCTATTAACCTGGGGGTTAGCCTGTAATGGCATGTTACGTATGTTACCATATCAATTGAAGAAAAAACGAGTTGAGAGTCTGAGAAATAGAAAAAGGACATAAAACTAACTATTTATTTGAATTACAGTCAAAACTCTTTATAACGTCACTCGTTATAACAGAATATTCAATATCCGACATAAATATGCTGGGAACGGATCTATTTTTATTAAAATTCCCTCTTTATACCAGAATATTCACTTAACGACACCAACAGTAACTTCTGGGGACAGATATACATTTTCTATTGAAAACAAATTCAATATAACAGAACTTTGTCATGTGTCGGACAATTTTGTGGTCAGGTCAAGGCATTTTGCATGAACAGGTATCTGTCTCATTTGGTAAGAGGGAAGCTTTGTGCATTTTGATGCAATATGAAGGTGAACTGATGTATACATTTAGAACAATGGCATTCTAATTCATTTGTATGATATTTTCTGCTACCAAATGATTATAGTGTTGAATTGTGGTACTGGTCAGAATTTCTTTATAACAGCAAATTCACTTTAATGTCAAAGAAAGCTTGGAACAAACATTGTCGTTACAAAGAGGGTTGACTGTATTCATGTAGTTTACATGCTGAATACCTTTGATACATAATATAAGAAAGTGTTTAACAAATATACAGCTTCCTATTGGTGTTATATGTGTTACATTAATTAAGATTACTTTTTAAATTGATAATTGTGACACTCATCACTTATAAACATGTGTGTGATCCTCCTCTTTTGCCATCAACAGACTTAATTTTCTTTGTATGTGTGGCCAGTGCCAGCGTCAAACAACTTGACTCAGCTATAACCTGAATCCTACGCGTTCTTCAAAAGCAGAAACAGCATGTCGGTGTTATGTGATCAAACACCTGATTAAATATAGGTTTAATGCCATTTCACATATATGCATACAATGGAGTATGACTCTGGTATATGTCTCTTCCTGTGAAGTGGCAAGAGCAATCTTACTGCAGCTGCCTCTGCATCCGTGCTAGTCAAATGATAACTTTTCTCTGATTTTGCAAAAGCTATGTCTGTACCGTGTACCTCTAATATACTTTAAGATTTCTGACATTGGTCAAACAGAAATTTGATAGGCTGCTTTTTTGCATCATTTGCAATGAAACCTTTCCAGTCCTTTGGTGCTTAAGTCCTCAGGTCTTAGATGAATAGTATTTTGCTACTCCCAAAGAACTTGATAAGTTTTCTTTAGTTACAATGTTGACTCTTGATGGATTTGGCAAACTGCCTGAAACAATTTCTGTTACACCTTGAAAGTTATCTGGTATATGAGAAAGAACATAAAGTTGGGCATTGCCATCAATTAAGTTTGCAGCTGGTTGTTTTTTTGTTGTCAGTACATTGAAGCAGGCCTTAAAATTATGTAAAACCTTTGATTTCTCAGTTTTGCAGCCATATCATTAGCTATTGCATTCAAAAGAAGGAAAGTGGACTATGGGTAGAATAGGATAACCAGTAGTTCTATATTATGCTCTATGGAATATTTATAAAGAGTAAACAGGTTGATAAGGTTGCCCCATTTCATGATCCATTGAAAACACTGAAATTGAAAACACTTGCCTCTGACTGTGTAATCAAAAAGTATGTCACCACAATGCCCTTGCTCATTTATTATGACGAGTTATATATGTTACATCCTTTAATAAGCGCTCTTATCTTAGAAACTTAGTGAATCATTGAAGTGAAAGGGTCTAATTTGTGCTCTGTTCATCGTGCATTGCATTGCTTTACCTGCTGTGATACATCTAGTTCGTTTATCTGAAGAGAAAGAGTAACCTCTGTTTTAGCACTTCAGAAGTACTAAGACTTCAAATAAGTTTTTGAATTCTTGGGGAATGATGATAAGTGCAGAGACATTATTAGATGAAAATATATTTGTTGCATGTATGGAAAGGCTACATTTATAGCTAAGCTATGATTCTTTATCACATAAATATCAAGGTACATCAGTCCAGGTACTCATTGCTTTTAATGGCATAGTTTTCCTCCTTGTAAAGCTTTAGTCTTTCTCCTACTTGCAGAGTATCACTTGAAACACATACTCAACCAGCCAACTATTAGGAATTCATATCAGTTTCTGAATGTTCTAAGCCATGAATGGCAAAATTGGAAAGTTGATAATGGCTCATCAATTTTAAGTGGACTGGTGGTGAAATTGTATAACAGTAAATGATTGAAATATTGTGTGATGATTCTACTAGTTGCAAGGAGGCGTGTGATAATAATGATTACTGCAGAAGCAGACAACGACACACATTTAACATGAGTGTTAAATCGATGAGAATTAGTTTGGACCATTTCATTTATTGTATTGTCTTGTACAAAATGTAAAACTATCTTTTCTATTTGTGGCTCTATATTTAGCATTATATGCACAGTATTAGGAAATGTGTCCAAAAGGTCATTGGTAACATCTGTAACAACAGTCCATGGGCTTGATATCAAGAAATGAATATAATTTCTAGTGTTTTTGGCACCAAAGACTGATCAGTACACATTAAGTGTCCTGATCTTAAACTTAATGACATCTTGCAGTTATATGAGCAAGACAAACTAAGAAAATGTAAAATAAACACGCTGCAATCACTTTCATTTGTTTTACTTAAACGGTAATAACAAAATGTACTTTTCGGTAAACTGGGAGTAGAGCTGTGTATTAGCTCCTATAAGACAATATATTTAAGATAGAAAAGCAAACTTGGTTTTTCCTATTCATCAATTGAGCATATGTTTGTAAAATCTAACAAAACAGTTTGAAACCAAGTCATAGTAGTTGTTTAACTAAATGACGATAGCCACAATTATGGCTTTTAAATTATAATTAGGGTTCATGTAACGCACATAACACAAAAGATAGCCGTATTAATGTTAAACAGCTTCCATATGTAGTAACCATCCAGTATACAGGCTATAAGAATGTCAATTTATTAGATAACTTCAATAGTCGGGGAACCAAGGTAGAAAAAATGCTAACCCTTGCACCCGAAAGGTATACAGCTGGATTTTGTATGGCTGCAAAGGTAATTCTATGGTATATCTGAAACCACTGTATAGCAGACTCGATCGACTTGCATAACACCAGAGCAGTCACTTTTCTACGGAAGCCCAGCAAGAACATGTCAAAATATTATTTTTCAAAATGTCATATATTTTTATCAAAAAGGTTCAGGATTGAAAAATATTGGGATTATACAATAATACAACATCGGAGTAGACCTCTGAAGCAGTGGTGACCATCTAAGAATACTGCTTATTGATTTTTAAAGCAAGTAGATTAGGGCACCCCCATTTTGAAATTAAATTTATACATTTCTTCTCTTCAAATCTCGTTAAAACTGCATTTATTGCCCCGAAATGTATTTGATAATTATTTATAAATCGCTTGAAAGCATAACTCGTACAAAATTGTGTGCTTACTTATTCACTTTTGTCCTCCCGCTGAAGTGGTTTGAATTGCATTTTTTTTTTACATATTTAAATACATTTTTAAATTGAATGTGTTTAAACACTGCATATAGTCAGACAGACATTTGGGACATAATTTAAGACAATTTATCTTAATTTCTATGGCAAACTAGAAAAGGTAGCTGAAAAGTAAAAATATATAACCACGATAATTTGATACTTAGAAATTTATTTGATCCCAGTGGGTGCGTAGTTATTTACCAGGACAACTTAAGAGCAGTTTAACACATAACTGAAATTTATCAAGGTTTAAAGGATGTTTATCTTCCAAATTTACAGCCGTTTTGAAACAGAGAGTCATTGTAGGGACCAAGGGGATTTATATCTACTGAAAACAATAATTTCATTTAACAGTGGTAAAATAGATATGAAAAACTCGTATAACTATATCATATTACCATGGAAAACCTGTCTGTCCCCGTCTGAGATGCAGAAATGTAACCGCATAGTACTTGTTAAGACAAAAATGTCCCTAAGAAGATTATTTTGGTGCACAAATGACTGCCTATACTTTTAAATGCATTTGTGTATTATTGTATTACATGTATCGAACTGTCAAACGGCTTCTCATACCAATCCTCCAGATAAGAGTACGTAATGGAAAATTAGTTTTGTTATTTTTCAACCAAAACATATGTTGTGGGTACTTAAATGGACCTATTAAATGAGACGGTTCTTTTGAAGACCAAAAGCACGCTCTTTAACTTATTGATAAGGGAAACATCAGAATTTCTATTCTATGAAAGATTGCTTAACATGACCTATGTGACATACAAAAATGCATTTTCCCGCAAAATGCAATTTTGGTCGCATTGCTATACAGTGGTTTCATATCAAGCACTATTTAGACTATCAGTATACAAAATTCCAGCCGTATACCTTTCGGGTGCAAAAAAAGTGTGTTTTTGCACAATACGCGTCTTTGGTTCCCCGACTACAATGTCTTCTTTCTGTAGCTCAAACATTCAAATTTCTTATTCTCAAATTGATATAGTAACATATGTAACAAGCTGTTACAGGCTAACGCCCCGGCTTAAAAATTCCAATATTTCTTATTAAATGTACCTTGAATGGTTACATAAGATGTAATATGTTTGCAGAATTCCAAAGGGAAATAGGATGGAGCAGGCCCTTGCTAAGCTTGATGTCAAAATACTGTTTGATGATTTTACTTATCTCGCTAACATATGTCTGATCTTTAAAACTTGGTGACAACTAGCAGATCTATAAGTCTTTATCATACGAGCCAGCTTAAAATCTCTAAAAAATGTAAGATATCCAGCAGCTGCGAGTTTTTCACAATTTTAGCTCAAACTTTCAAACTGCATTTCCTTTATTTGACATAGTAACGCATATAACATGCTGTTTCAGACTAACGCCCCAACTTAGAGAGTGCAAACATCCCTTATTCGATGCAGCTCGAGTTGTACTTTAAGAAGGAATATGTCTGCGAAATTCCCTCAAGGAGATTAAAACATTTTAGGCATATCTTATGTAAAGACAATGAGCTTGCCCATTTATTACATCAGGTAATATATGTTACAGCCTCTGATATTAAAAATTTTGCAACAAACTTGCAGATTTATGAGTCTTTTCATATAAGCTAATAAATCCCAAACAATGAAACATATTCATCAACTGCAAATATTTTTCAACTATTTTTACTTTAGTTTAAATACCAAACTTTTCACCTTAAAACTGGGTAGGAGTAGGGTTGTTTAATTGCTTATTCCAGAAAAAATGTTGAAGATAGGGAAACAAACTTTAGTTTTTCTGTAAGCCAATTGCATTAGCTAGTCAGACATGGTTGAAAATATTTTGCAAAGCACACAGAGAGATTGTGAATGTAAATGATAGTAGTCACACTTGCAAATTTTAATGGGTTATCTGATTTATGTAACGCATATGACACCTTAGGAAGCCGCAATTTTGTTCAAATGGCTATCATACGTAGCTAAGATATCCAGTATGCAGACTATGTGAATGATTTTTAAAAATAAATAGTTTAATGTCTTTAACTTGCAGCCCAAACTTTCAATTTACTTTTTCTTAATTTGATAAAGTAACATATGTTACAGGCTCTTACAGACTAACGCCCCAGAGCACAGAGTGCAAACATCTCTTAAAAGATGCGGCTTTCAATTCTCTACAAGATAGGGTATGTCTGCAAAATTCCCTATGGGGGGGGGGGGGGGAGCAAACCCATTCTCAGCCATCCGTCTAATTGGTCACAGATTAACATTATTGTCTATAGAAAATCATCAGGTGTTTCTTTAAATATTTTGAGCAGTGTATATATGGCCAATGAGTAGTACTTGACAGTCATGCTTACCTGTATAAAATCAGAAAACCTTAATAAGGTTTGTAAAAGATCTTTCTTACTATGGCCTGACTTCTGACTGTTTAGTTCTGAAACAAAAGATGAACAGGGATAGAAATATACTGAAATTTTCACATTACAAACTTTGATCATTTAGAAATGATTAGCATCTAAGAGTAATCCATTTGATAATCAGTGTAGCCGCTGACAAAGCAGCGAACACGGGTACCCTTAAAATTAAAAGTCACAACACCAATAGCTTGTGTGTCCATCATAATCCCGAACCATTTAAGCACATTTAAACATCACTGAACAAACTCTCTAGTAAGATAAGCTGGCTAGTTGTATGCACTGCTTATACGGCCACAGCCATTAGTCTGTAACACACTCTGACGTCACAAAACAACTATCACGAGCGTGCGTGAAAACACTCAGAAAATTCATGATTGGTCACACATTTTGATAAGCAACAAAATCGAACAAATTTGATGTTTTTTTTGTAATCACTAGCATTTTAACATTAATTAAGACTAATCATCATCAAAACACTTTATAATGGAAATTCTCTGATGATTTTGCAGTAAGAGGTGGGGTATATAACACAGATTTAGTGAACCTTTTATGCCCGACATCAGCCATAGTTTTTCTCTATTGTGCAATTGTTGTCATAAACAAACACAACAAATTAAAACAAATACAGTCTCAAAATTATGTTAGGTTAAGGAGATTTGAAAGTTCTTAAATGGTTATGTGTTTAATTCAAAGGGAGGTAATTTTAGTTAATTTCGTAAATGAAAGATTTGGAACTGCAATTTCGCTCGTTCAATAAGCAGACTTGGGATTTTTAGATGTTTTTTTCATTGTCAGACGCTTCTGGTTGCCACTTAACGTAAAATGTGTCACGTTTTGATGATTAACTTCCTGATAAATAACGAAAAAAGCTGTGTGCACATTAGGTTTAATAACTCTTCAAGATCAGAAGATAAAATTAAGTAATTACCATCTTTTGTGTGTCGGACTTTTGATAATCATTTTGGCTTTATATTTGTTGCAACATCTTAGCTGGATCGAAAGATACAGTACCATGAAAAACGGACGTTTCTTTTTTGTTTGAGTATAGATTAACCCTTTGTATTTTTGTATTCGGGAACCTCTAAACCATTATTTTTGCAAACAGCCCAGAACAAGATGAAATGCAGCATTATGCTGCATTTCATCAGGGTCTACACTGTTTGTAAAGGTCAAAGAGATCTTCAGACAAAAGAAAACATTTTTTTAAATTATAACCTGAAACCCCTAGATATGTACAATGGACTATCCCAAGTTGGTTGTATCAAACCAGTAGGAAGAATCCATTAGTATACAAAGGTTTAGGAGAACATACCTCTAGGTAAACGGATGAGTTATATCTTGATCAGAGCTATTTTTAAAGCATATGAGTTGGCCTACATACACAATACACATACTGTTTGTTAAGACTGGGAATCTTGTTGAACCCTAGTGGCTTATAATTCCCCTTGAAGTCATTTGAATTGATCTCATCTATTACAGTTATTGTGGGTCTCGAATGTGCAAAGGGAAAGCCTTTTTGTACTGGAAACCCAAATTATTTTTTTTGGTCCTTTTTTGTGCTTAATATTGTTTTTAAACCCCCTTTTTTCCTCTTTTTTTTTCTTTTTACTTTTTTTTTTATTAGTTCCCACCCTTATTGTATCAATATGTATGAGAAAATTTATCACCACAAAAATGTGTTGAAGTCTAGAAAGGATAGGGTAGAAAAATTTCCGATTTAGTGAAACCACAGCTCTGCGAAAAAAAATTTACCAATGTGACAATTATACCTTCTTGCAATGTTTCCGATATCCAAAACTGAAATCTTGCTCCGGCTATAGGATCCTTGGTGAACGATAGAACATGTTGTAATATTTCACTCCGCAACACAGCTCCAATCTGGCTGGGAAACTGACAAAAAGATAAAAACATATACAGGAATTTTGAAATAAGTTGATACTTGCCCAGGGACAAGCCATTTGCCACAATGTACTTGTCCTAAGAAAATATTACTTGCCCTACAGAACAGATAGACACAAAGAACTTAGCTTAACTCTTACTGTGCTGAAACCATCATTCTTTTGAAAACAGTATGACACCAGATATGAGCCATGACATGAGATTTCCAACAAAGTGGTATGTGCAACCAGCAAAGGCTCAGACCAGACTGCACATACACGCAGTCTGATCAGAGCATTTGCTAGTCGCATGAATATTCTATGAGTGTGAAGCTACTAACCGAACAACATTTGGAGTTTATAAGCTTAAAAGGAGGCTGCACAGGCTCGTTTGAGTCTACACTTGTCAAAATACTACATTGTTGGAAATCACATGTCATGGCTCAAATATTATATACAACTAGAAAAGAGCCCACGCAAGCGCGGAAATATTTCATGATTGTCAATTTACCTTTATTTTGCATTTAAAAAAGCTGAAACTTGTATCCCCCTTTCATGTGTGTTAATTTTTCACAGCTTTATGAAATCTGAAACTTGTATTGGCGATTCTAGTCGCCGAAATGACCATGGGCCCAAATAGGTATGGGCCGAAATGACCCGAAACCGGCGAGTTTTAATTTTTTTTACAAAAGCTGATACTTGTAAACATGATTATGCTTATATCTTCTCATCTTGAAAATCACTAAAAATCTTCAGCGAGGTGACTTTTACTATATTTGTTTTCCTCCAAACAATGCCAAAAATCGCTCAAATCCAGGTTCTTATTTCTGAACAATGCACTTTTTTAAACAGATTTTATTGATAGCGTCATTGCCTACTGCGTCAAGTGGTACGACCAAGCCTATCAATGTAAGCTGTTTAGCGACCTTGAAACTTAGGATTATTGAGCGTGAGTCAGAGAAAGGTGTCTTGAACTTTCATAACTCTAGTTGCCATCAATGGTAGTAATTAACTATTTTATAGAAGTTCTGTTTGTTTTGTTACTGTTTTGTGAGTCCCCCCCCCCCCCAAAAGTCTGTACTTGTTTAAAGCTAGTGTCAATTTAAGTTTATACTAAGGTCTGCTGATTATTATAGTTTAGTGTTGTGTTGGTTACTGGTACTGTCCAAAAATAGGGACAATGTCGGAAAAATTAGTCTGCAATTTTTTAAGTGGTAGCTGCCCAAACCAATAAATGAGTGGTTTTCACACTCAAAATGCAAAGAAATACAATATTTAAGGAAATTTTTGTATACCAAATTATCTTCTTCAAAGGCAAACCTGGAAATGTCGTTACTTTTCGTGGTTAAAAAACAAACTTTTTCTCCTTATTTTTCTTCCAACTTCTGATTGGGAATTTTACTGTGCCAATTGGGAAAAAGGAGGTTTTTCGCCTTTGGGAGTGGGGCCGAATTTCGCCCCCCAAAATGGCCTGAAAAGGAACACTGATGCCGAAATGGTTTGGATTGATTGGTGTTTTACGTCCCGGTAAACAATTTTTCAGTCATGTTGAGACGGAGCCACTTCTTCCTGGGTATTATTAGTACTTTGGGAAGGTGAAAGTGCCTTTCTCAAGGACACTACACAGCGGTCGTGGGGTTCGAACTCGGGGCCTGTAGGTCCCGAGTCCGACGCTCTACCACTGAGCCACCGCGCCTCCATATGCCGAAATACACTTCCCTTTTTACGACCATTATAGGCGAAACGGAGCGGTCTGGGGCGAAGTATTTCGCCGATTTGCCCTCAAACTGGAACCCAGCTTGTACCTGAAAGCTAAGCCAATCGATGTAAACAGTACATTATGCGCAGCGACCTTGACACTTAGGATTATTAAGCGCGTGTCGAAGAAAGGTGTGATGATTACCGCAACTAATAATCAGTTTTGATAAGGGATTATTTAAAATTACAGCCATATCTTTTTTTCTTTGGCGAGTTTGGCGGCGTTTTCCCCATTGTTGTTTATAATATGGCCGACTTGACACAGCATAATACACATATACATATGACATATACACAAAAATTCGGAACGCTTCGGTCATCTCCATTCAGTTTGTATTGGAAACCCAATCGATCTAAAAATAGTGACGCGTGACCATGAACGTGACATACACTAAATATAGAAACATTCGCCAGAGGGCGCAGTTCTTTTAGAAAACACACTTAATTCCAAAATTCTCTAAATCTATGCTAAATGAAAACTCATCCTAACCGAGATTATCAATGAAAGCAATATCTTAAAGTAACAGTAAAGAAATCAAGCATGAAAATGACCTCGATTTTTCAGTTTATGCGGTAATTCGTTTATTTAGTATTATAGATGTCAATCCAGAGCAGCTGGCTTATGAAAAAATTGCTTGAAAATCAGACTATAACCATAGATTCAGATAAGGAAATTTTATTAGCGTAAAATTGTAATTATTTTCTTTACCATCAATTTTCACATATGTTTAGGGTGCTCAAAAGAACAGTCTCATTGAGACGGCTCTTTTGAGTACCCACAACATATGTTTTGGATGAGAAATGAAGAAAATAGTTATCCAATAAGCACTCTAATCTGGAGGCCTGTATAACATACCAATTTATTCAGCTTGTTAACCCTTTACCTCATAGAGATCATGCCTTTTAACACTTTTGCAAACAGAGTAGACCCAAATCAGGCAGCTCTTGCAAGAGCTGCCTGATCAGGGTCTAATCTGTTTGCTTAACCCATAAGCCTAGCATCCTTTTGTGGGACATTGGCAAACAGTGCAAAACCAGATCAGACGCCGCAATATGTGGCGTCTGATCTGTTCTCTGTTTGCTTAAAGAAGTTTCTTTTAAAAATTAAATAAAAATGAAAAATATCACCCAACAACCCTAAAATTGGAAATGGACTTGTCCAATTCATAACAGAGGGATATTCCATTCGACATTAATGGGTTGAAGAAATGTCATTTGATATGGGCCTCCTTGTGAGAAAACCTATCTTCCGGGTTTGCGTCAAAGCGAGTTTCAAACTGGTCTCCTCAGCTACACAGACTAGCTAGAAAATTGAAATTTTACTTGCAGCAAGGTTAAATATGGTATTTTCCAAAAAGCAAATAACAAAGGCCCTGATCAGACTGTGCAGTTGCGCAGGCTGGTCTGCACCTGTGTTGTTCGCAAACCCCCGAAGACAGGTTTTCTCGCGTCGAGGGTCATATGATCCTACACTAGTAAATGGACCTGACAAGTAATTTCTTCGTACTATGTACAAACCTGAAATTTTATTTAGATAATTATTCATAGTGGGTGGAGCTTAGCATAAATATTCATGAAGGAAAGGGGCAAAGGATAAATCAATGTGAACAACACGAATGTATTAGAATTTTATTATGCCACTGCTTGCTGAAACACAAAGTACTAAATCTCCTTTGTTTGATTTCACAGGTTTAGATAAACAAATTTTTTCAGCGTAAAATTGTGAATATTGTCTTACCCATCAATTTTAACATATGTTTGGGTGCTCAAAAGAACTGTCTCATTGAGATGGTTCTTTTGAGTACCCACAACATATGATTTGGTTGAGAAAAAGAAAATTAAATTTTCGTTACACCCTCTTAACTTAAGTCCTGGATTTGATGCTTTACATCCCAGTCAACAATCTATCAGTCATGTGAGGATGATTTCCTGTCTTCCTGGGTTGAACTAGCGGATAAAGTGTCTTGCAAAGGACACAACACAGTGACTCCGCCAGCAGTGAGTCTCGACCAGGCAATGATTCGAGGTACTATACCTTTTTTTAAATTTGAAATCATAACCGTTATTAAAAGTATAAAATAATGAAAAGAAGATTAGCACTTGTGAAAATTTGGATGCATTCAACATTAGATAAAATGTATTCCTAATTTCCTGTGTACCTAAACTGTAAGACTTATGACACTGCACTCGCTAGACATTCTACAATTTCAAACTCTAGGTACCCGCCAAAAAGGCCTTGCCGAACAGTACAAACCCAGAATGGCAGAAGCAGTCTGATCAGGGTCTCCCATGTTTGCTAATCTGACAAGCATTTGGTGAATTTCAGCCCTGATAACCAACATTTTATTTGAGAACAGAAAGAGAAAAGCGTTCTAAATTTGAGAACATTTCTGTAAGTAGACAAATGAATGAAAGTATAACAGTAAAACCTGTCTTGAGTGGTCACTCAAAAAGAATACAAAAATTTATTTCAAGACTGATTATCGCCTAACCTATTGCAGAATGCTCCAACAGAGCATTCTGCAATACATTTGACCTGCATTAAGCTAGCATTTGTCTTTAAGACCTTTGTTTTGCCTATTTTTGAGTGGCCTCTTAAGACAGGTTTTACTGTACCTCTATAGAATCTATATGCTTCAAGACATCTTTAAAGCTCCCTATCTGAACAAAGGGAATTCTACTGAGGCCGAGGAGATTTTCTAATCTGTCCTTTTTATGGTTAGATTTAGTCGTCAATGAATGCAAGGCGGGAATGGGATCCATTTTCCTCCTTTTCCGTGACTGAAAATACAACATAGAAATTCTTCAAAGTGCCTATGATGACTATAGATGATAAATGGGCCTCGACGCGAGAAAACCTGTCTTTGAGGTCTCCAACCAAGCGTGACTCAAACCAGTCCCCTCAGCTACAGAGACTAGCTAGAAAATTGAAATTTCACTTGTAGCAAGTCTAGATATGATACTTTCCAATAACTGAATAACAAAGGCGCTGATCAGACTGTGGGGATGCGCAGGCTGGTCTGCCCCTGTGTTGTTTGCAAACCCCCGAAGACAGGTTTTCACGTGTCGAGGCCCAAATAATATTTGACATATAACATACTTTTCTGGGCTAACAAATATATATATAACTCGATACTGTCGCGTACCTCGACCTGGCAGCCTGGTCTAGGTATTTTTCCCTATATATTTTTTTAATTTTACAATGGTTATCTTGACAATGGCTAAGTCAATAAACCTGATAACTCGTTAAGAAAATTTGGTCCCGCCGATCAATTTTAATGTATTTCCCAAGCCCTAACTCGATTCCATTTCATGAGAAAATAACAGATACGCTGGTCTGTTTGATCTTACTCTTTCAGCCAATTGTGTAGCTAATTGATCCATTGTAAGCAGCAGTAGTCCGAAAATAGCGTGATTGGCTTGTAAACAAACATTAAACAGTCACCGTGTGTGACCAAATTGCCAATTCACAGACAAGGCGGTGTGCTCTTTGATCTATTGTTGGGCAAGTGGAGACACGTGTACACAGGGTTGCCACTCAATATCGTTTTCAATTTCCCTGACTTTTCCCTGACTTTCGACCGTTTTCCAGACCGTTTTGGAAGGTCAATTTTAGCCATTTTCATCCATCAACAATTAGAAAACTTTGTACAAATATTTATGCATTCTGATTTAATCTATAAAGAAAAATCTCAAACCATAAATATTAGAAAAGGAATGTTTCTGAACATAAATTGCTTGCAATTTATGTTAGGAAACATTCCTTCTCTAATATTGCTTGCAATTTATGGAAAACCAGAAGCCAGTTAACTAGCAATTTTTTTGAAATTTTTTAAATTCCCTGACTTTTCCATGACTTTTTTCATTTTTCTAAATTTCCCTGACTGAAAATGAAATTCCCTGACTTTTCCCTGACCTGGAACATTTTTCATTTTCCAGATTTTGTTCCCTGACCATGGCAACCCTGGTACACCTTTTACAGTTCAAATGAGGGTTAATTATTTTGATATATAAATCTTCTCATAATAAGTATCATATATTTTGAGCAATATCTTAAGTTGCCAATACAATGAACAGACAGACTATACACACGTCAAACCTTCATCCGTTGACATGGCAATTTCTGCATGTGACACGTTACAAGCTAATCTCCACGGACAGCTGGGTTTACATGACCTGATCAGCAGACTGAGCAACATTGACTAGTGCATTTCAAAGATAGACTTGAGCAAAGAAGACTTTGAACTTTTTAGGACATGAACATTATGAAACTGCGTACATTGACATTCACAGTTGAACCGTAGAACTAACTTTGATTCAATCATCGCTGTTTGATACTGATGTCGGGACAGGTCTTCCTGGGTTGAACCAATCCTAAGCAATGAAGACAAAGTGTCTTGCAGGGTTCATACAGGCAAGTATAAGTAAAATTCAAGGACTTTTCAAGACTATCCTACAGTTTTCAAGGACTAAAATGTTATGAAAAATCCCGATTTAAGTGTTAAAATTCTACTTCAGAAATGCTTGACTGTGATAATGGAGTTATATATACGAGAAAATAAGTATTAGTATAAAATTGTTGTAAATTTATTTGGTGCAGCATTTGCTGCATCAAATAAAGGCACAACAATTTTATATTGATTTAGATCTCTATCAACAGTGTTAAGTCCTACAGAATATATAAGAATTCAAGGACTTTTCAAGGGATTTGAGTGATTTTCCAGTACTTTTCAAGGCATATCTAATTTTCAAGGACTTTTCAAGAAAGCCCTCTAATTGCAAGTACTTTTCAAGCATGTGCGAACCCTGTCTTGCTCAAGGACACATTACTGCGTCAATGTTGGGATTCAAATCTTCACCCTCTTAGTCACAAATCAATCCTCGAGGCTATAAAACTTTGTTCATGCTCAACTCAACTGAGCACAAAATTGCAACTGTTCATAAAAACTAAAATACCGACAAATGATGAAGCTTCTTGCTTTAAGTCTCTCAGATGTTGCATTTATCATGCTAAGAAAAGTTAAAATGCCAACAATTGTTGGCATTTTAACATTTTTGAGCAGGATAAATTTTGTGCGCAGCTAAACAGAGTATGAAAATAGTTTTATAACATCAGGGCCTGGCCTTCTGCTAAAATTGATTTACTGTGCTTCCCATGTTGACATCTTCTCTGCGAGGATTTTTTTTGTTTTAATTGTTTACTTTCCAGTCAACAACTTTAGTCATGTTGGGATGGGTCTTCCTGGGTTGAACTAGTACTAAGCAGAGGTCGAAGTTATAACAAAGTTCCTACGTTGAGACTCAAACCCAGAACCCCTCGAGCCAAGCACTCTACTACAGTGTTATCTGATAGACAATCAGCTTAAGAACTTGTACATGTTGTTTCTTGATGTTCGCCATCGTTATTGTCTGCAGTTTTTAGTATTTTTTCGACTTCTCAAAGAAGTCGCACATCGCTATTCCTATTCGAAGCCATTTTTTATCTGGTGCAAGCACGGCATGAAACTAACATACGATTGGTTGAAACTTGCTGAGATGATGCAATAAACCTATCAGGTTCTCCGATTCTAACGACCGCTTAGCAACGAAAAGAGCAGTTTCTGATACAGCAGTTACAAACTGATTCACGCCATTACTTTATCGATAAATGGACGAAACGGCCCCGCGCCCAGCAGCCCATCTACGGAAATTTCTCTACGCCATATGGATTTTTTAAGGGGCAATGGGCGGCCTTGGCAGAACACTGCATTTGTAGACTAAAGCACATGTGCACAAACTTACTGGTACTAGATCATTTTGCTTTCCCGGGGGATACAATCTCTCCTTTAGTGCCTTTTCCCAGGACATATCAGGCTCTGCACAGACATAGTAACCTTCTCTGGCTTTCTGTATTGCCGCATTCCACTGTCTGTCAGCATGGGATACAGGGAAAAAGGACTGAAAAGAGTAAAATGAATACTAAAATTCACAGGCTTTGATACAGGTAAAGCAAAGAACAATTCAAGGGCCTTTCTTAGGTCCTTTCAAAAGTTTTCAAATTTAAGCGGGACATGAGATTTCCACAAATGTGGTATGTGCGACCAGCAAAGCCTCAGATACTTGCAATCTGATCAGAGCCTTTACTAGTCGCTTGAATATTCTATGAATGATAAGCTACTGGCTGAACATCATTTGGAGTTTCTAAGCTTAAAAGGAGGCTGCACAGGCTCGCCTGAGTCTACACTT
Organism: Loripinus fragilis; assembly: GCA_964019695.1. Lineage (NCBI taxonomy): Eukaryota > Metazoa > Mollusca > Bivalvia > Lucinida > Lucinidae > Loripinus > Loripinus fragilis. The sequence goes on from OZ026524.1 coordinate 44,615,541, forward strand.
GTCAAAATGCCACATTGTTGGAAATTACATGTCGTAGCTTAATCAAGACTACAGCACAATGCATTATCATTTAACTTCTTGAATGCTAAATGGCCAAAAAATCAATTTTATCTTATTATTTGGGGCAGCATAATGCTAAATGCAAATGTATATAGTTTCAAACAGCAGACCCATTTAGGTGTTCACTTAAATAAGGCTTGTAATTTTATTAGAATCATCTGTAGAAGAGTCACCTGAAAAAAAAAACACAAGCTTTTTTTGTTTCTAATTCAAACTTTCTAAAGAATGCAAATTTGGAAAGAAAGAGGGTAAAGATCATCTGCTGCAAATTTTTGATGCTACTTTGCAGGTTAACTTTAAACAAGTTATCTTTTGCAAACAGTTTAGATCCAGATCGAGTCCAGGGAAAACTTAGGCCAGATCTGGATCTTAATCGTTTGTCACTCAGATACTAGTTTATTCCTAGATTATTTTGAAAAGTTATCTTCCCAATTAAGCAAAATGGATTTTATGATCAATAGGATGGGGCAATTCAAAATTAAGGTTGTTGGGTGGTATTATTTCGCCTTTAGTCAAATTCTAATAGAATATTCTGCAAGAAAACATTGAAGACTGATCAGACGCCACATTTTGAGACATCTGATCTGGATCTGCACTGTCTGCATATGGTCCCATTGAAAAAGTACAGGCGGCAATAAAGCATGCATAATTGCCTTTTCATTCAACATGCAAAGAAACGAGAGATTTATTTCAATTCACTCTACCTACCTTATAAGTCCTTGGGACAACAACATATACCAAGCTGGGATCAAAGTGTCTGTATATAGATAACAGACCTGTCAAATAAGGCTGGCTACCCTGAAGAAGGAAGAGTAAAACAGTAACTACAGTGCAGTCCCTTTATACCACGATATTTGGGGTACATAGCAATGGCCCATGTTATAAGTGAAATGTGTTTGATTTTTGTTTCATTTGATTCTTTACGTCCCATCAACAATATTTCAGTTATAAAGGGATGGGGTTTCCTGGGTTGAACCAGTAGTAAGCTAAGATTAATGTGTCTTGCTCAAGGACACAGAACAGTGACGCCGGTGCATCTCGAACACGCAGCCCCTCGGTGAGGCAAGAACTCTACCACTGTGCCACTGCACTCTCTTGAAACGTGCTTGATATAAAGAGACAATTTTAAAAAAGGAATTATAGGAAAATGACCATTTTATGGTCATTTTCCTATAATTATTTTTGTAAAATTTCATTTTGGTAAAAACATTTTGGAGCCCCAACATGGCAGTGTTATAAAAATTGCTTTACAATGTGGTGTGTTATCTATAAAAGGATTGCACTGTATAATCAGTTGCATATACATGTATGTGTCTGGCAGAGTTAGTCCCCAAAGTTGGTTTGACTGAACAAAATCCCAACAACTTTGCTTAAATGGGCCTCATTGCGAGAAAAAAATGCTTTGTGACCAGGAAAGGCTAAAACTGCCTGCTCAGTTACAGAGACTAGAAATGTTGCCGTCGACTTTCTGAGAGACAGCAATGCTTTAGAGCACTGCCATGGCCAGCCAAATCCCCCTATATATCGCAAATTGAGTACATTTGGGATGTTTCTGGTTGCTGAGTGCACAGACTCCAGTGTTGTAACAATTTGCAACAGCTTAGCCGGGACAGGTGATTACTTGTAAAATGGCGATGAATACCAAGGGAGATAATCTGTCACATAATCACTAGCATGCCCAAGTGTCATGCATGCCTAAATGCTTGCAGGGCATGGGCCCGATACCGATCCCCTTAACCTGCCGTTGAAAACTTGCTTTTTTCTACTGAAATTTGGGGATTCTCTTTAATATTGTAACTAGTATTCAAAGTTCACTTTTGAGGGGTGCCTCAGGTGCAGAATTTGGTCCCATTCCCAATCGGAAATTTATCCCAAGAATTCCAGAAATAAATACCAATCTCAAATGATTGTGGCATTTCCTGGCCAGATGCAAGTTCCGATTCTAAATGGAAACTGATATTTAAGAAATTCTAAATGAAATTTCTAATCCAATGGGCCCCCCCATTCCCAAAAGGCAACAAATCCCTGCCTCAGCATTATTTTTGGACGCAAATGGCAGATTTTCTGTTGCCATGTTATCTTACCATATCTCTCTGGTACTGCATGAGTTGTCTCACCCTGAATACTTTCACATCTTCTTTCCTCGTCAGAAGGTACAAGAGATGACACAAATATGGCATCTGAAAAAGCAGTTAATATAGTCTTAGAGATCAAATATGGGCTGCGACGCGACAAAACCTGTCTTCCGACAGACTGAGATTCAAACCATCCTGCTCATCCGTGGAGACTTGCTAGAAAATCGAGATTTCACTTATGGCAAGTTTGGGTATTATGCTTTTCAATAAACGAATAACAAAGGCGCTGATCTGCCTCGGCCGATGCGCAGGCTGGTCTGCATCTTTGTTGTTCACAAACCACTGAAACAGGTTTTCTTATGTTGAGGTCCATATGGTTTTTTGTTTTTGTTTGATTTGATTCTTTACGTCCCATCAACAATCTTCCAGTTATAAAGGGACGGGTCTTCCTGGGTTGAACCAGTACTAAGCTAGGATAAATGCTCTTGCTCAAGGACACAACGCAGTGACGCCGGTGAGGCTCGAACCCGTCGCCCTTCGGTCTCGAGTCAAGCACTCTACCACTGAGCCACTGCGCTCCCGAGGTCCATATGGGTTTAAATGCATTTAGGTTCACTAAAACCCGGGGGAGATGTTGAAACCCAACATTTCCCAAGGGACCTGGCGAACATAATGCATTGAAAAACAATTTTTGATTGTAATCAACGATGAATACAACTTTACATTCTGACACCTTAATTTATGAAAAGTATGGCACTATATTTTGTCGCAATTTCACCGTTAACAGATGATTGGACATTTTTGTTTATGTTCGTGTTCGTCTATAAGCGTGTTAAACAGATCAGCCTCCATAAAATGTAGTGGGTTACAAGCGAAAGTATGTGCACGAAGTACTGGTTAACCGCTTGTTCAAGCTTGCACAGGAAAAAGTGTGGTAAAGTGAACTGACCATCCTGCCATGACCTTAGCTGTTGACTGGGACCGTACGTAAAGCAACAAAACAAACAAACAAATAAAATGTAGTGGCACAGAGTTTAATTAAGGTACCAAATCTGTGCATTTACAGCATGAGAATTCACTGAATTGCCAATGCCTTGTTCATATATGGGTTGTGCTGGCTGTAAAAAGTGTGCAGCATGGATTTCATTTTCATATAAATCCATAGCTCCAGGTAAGGCTGTGTATTGCGTAATTACGCAATTTCGTGAACGTGAAAACGCAATTAAATTCATTTCTGTGCGTACAAAAACGCAATAAAAAATCCTTGATACTCAATACCGAACTTTTTTGTAGCGTATGACGCTATAGTATTCAGTTTCCGATTGTCGTTTTTCGCATCTCAAGCTGTTATTGGGTACAAAATTATAGACGACGTGGCGCCGAATCTAGTTTATTAAATTGTAAACCAGTCCAGGAACATTCTTGGCGCTGTTTATCTATACCCAACATTTACACGATTACGACATTCGTCTCGCTTTACAGTAACAATGACGTAACGTGGGCGAAAAAGTCCCAGAGCAATTTACATAATATCATATCGTAACTAACCCTAATACCGCATTGGTGGTTCGAAGAATCAAAGATGACTTGATAGATATGTTGGTTTTTCGAAATAAGTATGAAATAGCGATCTCAGATATACTTATATTGCCAGTGTGCTTTCTGAAAGTGAAACCGAAAGTAAACAAAAAAAATCAAGAGAAACAAGGCCCACTTTCATTGCTTATTTGCTTTCAGATGGATACCCAATACAAAAACTTGAAATACCCAATTCAAAATTTGAAATACCCAATTAAGCCAAAAAGAGGTGGGTAAATACCCAATTGCCTCCAATCCTTATCTGGAGCTATGTAAATCCTCATTATAATGTGTTTTTCATGAGAACTTTTGGCTGTACCCTGAGACTCTACAACAGTATGAGTCTGTCTGTATTGACACTTATTTAAGTGAAGAAAGTTAAAAAAGACACCCTAGAGCTTGTAGATATTGTCCAACTTGTCGATATTTCATATAGAATCCCCCGTTTACTGCATTAAAGCTACATACAAGAGTGGTTAACTGTGGTTGATGAAATAAGAAAGACCGTACAATAATATGACTTACCAATGCTCTGTAGTGAAGAAAATTAAATAAGACACCATAAAGCTTGTAGATATTGTCCAACTTGTCAATATATTCGTACACCACCAGAATCCAACGCACCAACAAACACTGAAAACAGGGTACATAATTAATGTACAGTAAATGTTCTAAAACAATATTTGCTGCAACAAAGGCCAGAACAAACAGAGCAGATACAGATCAGACTGCTTCTGAACCAGCAGTCTGATCAGGGTCTTCCCTGTTTGATTTCGGTATTCTGAAATTTTTTTGTGGGATTGAGCTTTGATACCAACAATTTTTTTTGAGAACAGAAAGAGAAATATGTTCGAAAGAGCTAACCGAGCTATGCGCATTAAGAGGCTATTTTGGCCCCCTAATGAGGCTAAAAAAAAACAATTATTTTTCAGCATTTTCTTTCCATTAGTTTATTAGAACAGAGGCCCAAGGGTAAACATCTGGAATTAATTGGACTCTTATCAATGCTATGGTAACAAAAATGGCCACCAAAAGAGGCTGAAAAAAGAAAAATGGCCAATAGGTGCAATTTTGAGACATTTAACAGAGAAATTAACATAGAGCACAAGCAAATTCCAAAAAGATATTTTAACAGATAATGAGAATCATCACCGCACACAACCTATTAAAAGGCTATTTTGGTATTTAGCCATGCTGATATCTAATTCTTAAAAAATCGGTCTCCAAACGCCTAAAATTTGGTCTGAATTAGTGATTTCTCTATTTTAAGCCTATTTTGTCAGCCATTTTTGTTATCAAAGCAGCCATTAAATTTAAATAAATGCCAGAATTTTACACTTGAGTTATTGTTCTAATAAACCAATTAGAAGAAATTGGTGAAAAGCGCTGCACCTTTCAAATTTTGGCTCCAGAGGGGGCCAAATTAGCCCCTTAAAGCACATACCCCTTTTAGAACACTTACCATAAGTAAAGATCCAGTTTATATGGCAGTTATGCAATTTTTTTTAAGCAAACTATTGTAATTATATTTTTAACTGTTAGTTAAAACACATGGTTCACCAACTCAAAAGAACCATCACAATGGTTCTTTTGAGTATCCAATGCTTATGGTTAAAAGGAACGGCAACCCTGATGATTACTATGTTTTATATGAAAGATCTTAATAAACCACAAATTTTGATATCAGTTTCATCTAAATCTGTTGAAAAAAGTGGAAGTTATGGGCGTTTGAATATTTGCAAATGGATTGTAATGGAAGCGGCCATAGTGTAGGCTTAGTGACGTCACTCAGCCTAATCAAATATGCGTAATCAAAATAAAAGACAAACCAATGGATTATTTGCATTAATCTTTAAAGAAATATTTTCCTATAAATGTATACAGCTGCATATCTACTGAAACACAGATGACAAGATAGTAGTGATAACTAAAAATTAAGCAGCTGAAAAAAATCTGAAACTAATTAAATATTCAAAATGGCAGCTAAATGTTGGCCATATTGAATTCTTTAAATGCCCATAACTTGCCCTTTTTACACCCGATTTTGATGATACTTGTATCAAATTTCATTTTTTTATAAAGCTCTTTCTTATAAAACATACTTATCATTAGGGTTGCTGTCCCCTTAAAGAAATAAGAATACATGTAGTAAATTTCACCTACATACTTTTACCAGGAGACCTGTGTAAGTAAAGTCTTTACAATAAACTTTTAAAGAGACAAATATTTGAGCAATAATACTGGTACCACTCATTATGACTCTCTCCAGGGGTCATACTGGGCAGATCAAAAGGACAGCCATAATGAGGTGATAATGACTTCCTTACTGGGGCAATAAAGTGGTCCAATAAAGGGAATAGGTATTTTATGATAAAATATTGATCTTTATCTTAGTGAATGAAATTGTGTTGCATACAGGTAAGTCCCCTCTTGAGGCCCCATTAATTTTGTGAGATACTGAAACTGTCCCTTATCAGTTAATCCTTTAATGATCTCTATTGGACAGTAATCTTTGTCTTTAAGCTTATATTCACAAATTCTAAGTGTGATTTTAACCGTATCACAAAAATTGCAAATACATGAGTGGTACTCCTCTTTAAAAAAAGGGCCATAACTCTGAAGTTTCTTTTTGAAATTCATTCTCAAGAAGGATCAAGTAATTCTCTGATCATCTATAACTAGACAATTGAGAGGGTTCTCTTGAATACCCACAATATGTTTTGTTTGAGAAATAAGAAAATTAATATTTAACTTACTACACACTTTTATCTTGATGCTACAAAGGCCAAGACAAAAAATGCAGACCCTAAACAGGGAAGACCCTGATCAGACTGTTTCTTTAGAAGCAGTCTGATCTGATCTGGGTCTGCTCTGTTTGTCTTGGCCTTTGTAACATCAAGATAAAAGTGTGTAGTAAGATAAATAATTCAGAAGCACTCTGACCTGGGTCTGCTCTGTTTGTCTTGGCCTTTGTAACATCAAGATAAAAGTGTGTAGTAAGATAAATAATTCAGAAGCACTCTGACCTGGGTCTGCTCTGTTTGTCTTGGCCTTTGTAACATCAAGATAAAAGTGTGTAGTAAGATAAATAATTCAGAAGCACTCTGACCTGGGTCTGCTCTGTTTGTCTTGGCCTTTGTAACATCAAGATAAAAGTGTGTAGTAAGATAAATAATTCAGAAGCACTCTGATCTGGGTCTGCTCTGTTTGTCTTGGCCTTTGTAACATCAAGATAAAAGTGTGTAGTAAGATAAATAATTCAGAAGCACTCTGACCTGGGTCTGCTCTGTTTGTCTTGGCCTTTGTAACATCAAGATAAAAGTGTGTAGTAAGATAAATAATTCAGAAGCACTCTGACCTGGGTCTGCTCTGTTTGTCTTGGCCTTTGTAACATCAAGATAAAAGTGTGTAGTAAGATAAATAATTCAGAAGCACTCTGACCTGGGTCTGCTCTGTTTGTCTTGGCCTTTGTAACATCAAGATAAAAGTGTGTAGTAAGATAAATAATTCAGAAGCACTCTGACCTGGGTCTGCTCTGTTTGTCTTGGCCTTTGTAACATCAAGATAAAAGTGTGTAGTAAGATAAATAATTCAGAAGCACTCTGACCTGGGTCTGCTCTGTTTGTCTTGGCCTTTGTAACATCAAGATAAAAGTGTGTAGTAAGATAAATAATTCAGAAGCACTCTGACCTGGGTCTGCTCTGTTTGTCTTGGCCTTTGTAACATCAAGATAAAAGTGTGTAGTAAGATAAATAATTCAGAAGCTCTCTGACCTGGGTCTGCTCTGTTTGTCTTGGCCTTTGTAACATCAAGATAAAAGTGTGTAGTAAGATAAATAATTCAGAAGCACTCTGACCTGGGTCTGCTCTGTTTGTCTTGGCCTTTGTAACATCAAGATAAAAGTGTGTAGTAAGATAAATAATTCAGAAGCACTCTGACCTGGGTCTGCTCTGTTTGTCTTGGCCTTTGTAACATCAAGATAAAAGTGTGTAGTAAGATAAATAATTCAGAAGCACTCTGACCTGGGTCTGCTCTGTTTGTCTTGGCCTTTGTAGCATCAAGATAAAAGTGTGTAGTAAGATAAATAATTCAGAAGCACTCTGATCTGGGTCTGCTCTGTTTGTCTTGGCCTTTGTAGCATCAAGATAAAAGTGTGTAGTAAGATAAATAATTCAGAAGCACTCTGACCTGGGTCTGCTCTGTTTGTCTTGGCCTTTGTAGCATCAAGATAAAAGTGTGTAGTCAGACAAATATTAATTTTCTTGGGCCCTTAACAATCAACCTTAGATTTAAAAAATTACCTGTAAGCTAAGTGAGGGTTTTCTCGTACAAAGCCAAGAGATGACCTTGAGTATCGCCATTTCTGGGACCACTGTAGCTGGTATTAGACATTTTATGATCTTCTTACTCACAGTCTCCACTGAAAATCAAGAAACCAATAAATACATTCATTCTTCACTGATCAATGTAAAACATTTTATCCATTTTTAATATAACAATATTAGATTTGTTAGGTTTGTGGTATAATGTCCCAGTCAAAATCCATGGTCATGTCGATATGGTCAGTTAACCTACATGTAACTACACTTTTTCCTTTGGCAAGCTTGACAAATTCAATTGGTTAAACTGTAGTATCAATTTTTCCTGTGTTACACAGTCAAAATGCTAAATAAGCCAATATAAGAAACATTTTAAAATGTTGCAAAATTTAATTTCTGGTCAATGGACAGCAACAGATTATTTATATGGAGTATATGCATTTGATTTTTCTATGTACGAGGGTCATTTGGAAAGTTCTTAGCATGGCATCATAACTCCACAATGCGTTGATAAAATGCTATCAAATAATACATTTTTGGAAACTAGAATTCAACGGCTACTTGATGGTTTAATTTTTGTCAAAAAAGGACTTGGCGTGCACGTGCAGCGCATGCTCAAAATGAGTAGGAGTTTATATACTGGCAGAAATTTTAAGCAAAATACTTGGAAAAAAGCGAAGGAAAATTGGGGACCTTATTTGCGATCATGATTTGACACATTAACGATTTGGTGCCAACTTATCTTTTATTAAGATATATAATGCGATAGCTGCTTGCACGACTACCACCTTTACATTTGAAAAAAAGTTGACTTATAGAGAAATGCTAAACTTTCAAAAATGGGACTTTTTTCTATGTTTCTTTTTCCTTTTACTAGAAATTGTGTCACTACAGGAGCACAAAAAAAGCCTATTGAGTATATGTTTTGCTTTATTTATAGCCAACAATGCATAATAATCATTCTGTCGCACATAATGTGTGGCTTTATTTGTTCATTATTCAAAAGAACTATTTCTAATAACACTGTCGCCCGGCGCAATTTAAGTTCATTACTTTACTAAGTTTATTTTGTCATATTTTACTCGCTTGGCTGTGAGGGGTAATTAAAACTAAAGTCTGAGTTCTATTTCCAAACTTATAATTTGTTTTCTTTTCTTCTTCATAATGTAATGTCCACCTGGCAGTACTGATATTAAAAACTATTTACAAGTGGCAAACTCTCTTAGTCCTAAATCTACATTTTTTTAAACTCTATATTTTTGGCGCCTAAATTATCTCATTCTATTTTCTCAATCAAAACACTGTCCTCTCTTATTGATCTCTAAAACCTGTCTGCCCCAAGAATTCAAAATCCTGCACCCCCTGCATCCTAATTACTTCCCAGCATTCTCTCTTTCCCTCTCTTTCTGTATTCAACCAATCAAAATCTCTCTTACCACTCCATCAGAATAAACATCCTTAGAGACAGCCTAATTTGGGAGACCCCTCACTGCTGATAAGCTAACCCAGGTGCCAATTTCTTCAAGAGTGTCTAGACTCCAGGGCCTCTAATTAGGAAGACTCTTAGGGTGTAATATGATCTGGCCAGACTGCAGCCAGGTCCAGCACTTTACACACATATTAATTAAGAAAAGCTGATTTCTGCATTTTAAACCATACAAGATTACAAGATAAAATAAGAATTAAACTTAAACAGTTATTGATTTAAACCTTTAAACTTATGTCTTGAGTGAATATATTTAAATTTTAATAAATTTAATTGAAATTCTAATTAAAGAATTTTAAACTTTAATTAGCCTGGTGATAGATGCTCCTTCTCCAACCAAATTTGCTCCTGCAAATTCAAGAATAAATTTAATGTTTATATCTTGTTATTTTATATCACCAAACCCGTTTATTCAAACATAACCAATCAAACTGATTTTCTCTATCACAAGCTGCCTCCATCAGACATGTGACAAATTAAGTCAGATTTGATTTATTTGTTGGAGAAGACTCATCTAACATCTTAAAAACAATATTTGCTCAATGTGATAACATAATTTACTGCCAGGTGGAATAAACATAGTAATATACATAAGCAAAAACATGAAAAATAAACAAAAACAATATGAATCAGAGCTCCAGATAAGCAACTTTAGAGAGTGTGAATTTTCATAATATATGCATTACTTATAGATTTGTCTCACTGAGACAATTCTTTTGAGTACACATACTAACTTCTTATAAAATACTAGAACATAAAATATTTCATAACACACTCTCTATTATCTGGAGACCTGAAGAAATGATCAATTTCAGAGTCACTTCTCTTGATGTTCAGAGTTTGTAAATTTCATATTTGGATATGGTGGCAACAACATCAGCTCTCAGTTCTTTTACCACAAATACACTTCTGTTTATGCTGCAGAGTCACATTACTATCTAGTTATCACAAAAACTATATTTTTCACTTATTGTAAGTGTGATCTTCATTTTTGGAGACTCAGGTACCAGAATATGTCTTGCTTTCCATACTTTTGTTAAGTAAAAAGACTAGCTTATGCCGTCAATTGTTGGTTACTCACATATAATATCTATGCTATGCTTATACCCCATAATATCAAATACTGTAGAGAAATGACAGAGGAAATTATGCATTAATTATAAAATTCTACCCACACATTGCACTAAGTACATCCTTGGTTACCGTATTTACTCTCCTTTACCTTCCACCCCATTAAGTTTCACCTAAAATCTTGTGCTAATAAGACAAGTTCTTATCATTTATATGCTGCCACTGTGGCTGCAGCTAACAAACCTAGATTTTATATGTCAAAGTCAAAAGTAAATTAAGACTGACTAAAATCAATTGGTTTTACTCTTACTCATTAGAATTGTAGATAATCTCTGTATAAAGTTTTATATCAGGGTATCTCATATGAACTATATCAGTCATATTGCACAGTCTGATCAATAGGTTTTACATATGCACAGCTATATCACACATAAATCATAATTACAAGGTAGGTCAAGGTCAAGATCACCATACTTAGTATTTCCCACCCCCTTGTTCGGAACATACCTAAATGTACCAATATTGGATTTAATTTAGAATTTTACATACTAAAGGTTAACTATCTTTTAACCTAGCTTAGAAATTAACTATTTAATATGTAGAGTTATGCGTAACGAAATTTAATTGGTGTCGTTTGTTAAATGATAGCCTGTGGATGAGTACTTGTGTGCATGTGTATGTCTGAGAGACATCTTTATCTTTATTTAAGCTAAACATTATTCTGGTATATTCTCATTCTGTTTACTGAGTAGTTACTGTTTTGTGTTGTGACCTTTTGCGTGCTTTTCCTGAGTAAGTGTATTTGATGTGAAACTCTTTGCGCATATTTTCAGGAAGTTTTGTGTCGTATGTGTATGTGGTTTGTGTTTTGTCTGTTGACGTGTCTCTGAAGCGTACCTTATATAGCATTCTACCCTCTCCTCTGAAATTAGGGTATGCCCTTAATATTTTCTCAGGAGTCAGGGTATCCTGCAGTGCTGCAGTTGTGTCTGCCTGATCCTGGACTTGATCATCATCTGTATTATCTAACTTGATTGCATCAGGTTGATCAGCCTGCGGCTGGTTATCAATCTGATCTTCATTGTCCTCCACTTCATCAGTGTCATAGAGCTCTATAGGCTCTTGTAAGTTGGGAGGAGGATTTGTAGGCCTTGAGCTTGGATCAAAGTAGGGCCTCAGCCGGTTAGCATGAACTGTTGACCTGATGGCCTTGTGTGTTTTTAGATCCCTAAGCCTAAAACTGCATTCACTGAGCTTTTCACTGACATAATACGGACCAACCCAACGATTAATGATTTTTGGGGACAGACCTTGTGGCGTCCGTGGATTGTATAGCCATACATTTGAAAATACATTAAATTTGGGGTCTGCTGCATTCTTATCATATTGGGCCTTGTATTTTGCTTGAGCCTTTGCAATATTTTCGGAAACTAATTCTCTGATCATTTTCTGGTTTTCAATGATTCTGTTCAGATGTTGTTCTGTGGTTTTATTTAACTGCATGCTTGGGATCAGCTCAGTGTCCAAAGGCATTCTACATTCTCTCCCAAACAGGATGAAATGAGGTGAGTAATTTGTAGAATCCAAAGCTGGGGTAGTCCTATAACTAAACATAATACTAGGTAGCAGTTGTGCCCAGTCAGACTGCTTCTCATTTCCATATATCCTGAGCTTTTGAAGCACAACAGAGTTTATTCTCTCAACCTGGCTATTACATGCCACGTGATATGATGATGTAGCCAGCTTGGTTATACCCAGAATGCTACATAACTCCTTCAGGAGATTTGACATGAAATTTTGGGCTCTGTCAGTTAAAATGCTGTCTGGACATCCAAACCTACAAATGATTTCATCATATAACTTCCAGGCAACTTCACGTGCTTCCATAGTTTGTAGCGGAAAGGCCTCAGTCCATTTTGAGAATGAGTCTACCACCATCAAGATGTAGCGATAGCCATCTTTTGTTTTTGGAAGCGGACCCAAAATGTCTATGTGTAGACGACTAAAAACATGCCCTATGGGTAATGGCTTTAGAAGTGCTTGTTTCTGGTGAATGTAGCGTTTAGCTTGCTGACATGGAATACATGTTTTGACATATGTCTGTATATCAGAATACATTTTCGGCCAAAAATATTTCATGCGAATTGCCTCATAGGTTCTTTCTTGTCCTTGATGCCCTCCAGAGAGTGCATCATGGTAAGATTTCAGAACATTATCCCTTAACTTTTTTGGTATAGCAAGTTGCTTTTTAACATCCGTCCATTTGTGGCCTTTACTTCTAGGCTGATACAAATGAAATAGAATGCCATCTTCAATGATGTAATATTGGGCCTCTGCTACAATTCTATTTGCCTCATTTCTGTTGTCAGGAACCTGTTTTTCTACCAGATAGTCAATGATGGATTTAAAATCAGGGTCTTCCCTTTGTTCATTCTTCAGATCTGCTGAAGATATCGGACAGACTTCACTAACATGCCGAAGTGGGTCTAACTGTTCATATGCCTCAATTGCATGAATCATGGTAGAAAGGGAATCTGCAGGCTCCTGACACGATAGGATATTGACATTTACAGTTTCTACTGTTTCATAGTGGAGCTTATATTCTCTCATCTCGTTTACTGGATGCTGACCTACTACACAGACCTCCGGACCAAGGCTCAAATCATCTGCATCTTCATTCTCTGTCTGATTGTGTTCACTATACTCACGGCGAGAAAGTGAGTCTGCATTAGAATGTATTTTGCCAGGTTTATGAATGACTTCATACTGGTAACCTTGTAAGAAGACTGCCCAGCGGCCAAGTCGTCCAGTTGCTTTACTTGTTTTAAGCGACTTAAGGGCCTGATGGTCTGAGTAGACTGTAAAGGGTTTATCTGAAAGGTACACCTTGAAATGCCGGATGCCTTCAACCAGAGCTAAACCTTCTAAATCTGTTATTCCCCAATTTCTCTCAGACTTATTGAGAGACCTACCCCCATATGCAATCACATGTTCCCTGTTCTTATCATCTTTCTGCCCAAGTATGTAACTAATTGCCTGGTTGGAAGCATCCACATACAAGTAGAACCTTTCAGAAAAGTTTGGGAAGGACAGAATAGGGCTTTCAGTCAGAGCTTTCTTTAATTGGATAAATGCATCATCGCACTCTGTTGTCCATTCAAACTTAACGTCCTTGCTTAACAGTCTGTTAAGCGGACTTGCAATGCCTGCATAGCCTTTCACAAACTTCCGGTAATAATTACAGAGGCCTAAGAAAGCTCTGACTTCCCTCTGAGATTTAGGCTGAGGATAGGAAACAACACTGGCTATTTTCTCTTCATCCACAAAAATTCCTTTACTTGAGAACTGATGACCGAGATACCTCACAGATCTAGCTGCGAAGCAACATTTTGAAGGCTTGAGCTTGAGATTTGCCTTGCGGAAACGGTCAAAAATCTCTTGCAAATGCTTCAGATGCTGGTCAAAGTCTGCACTATAGACTAATATGTCATCAACGTACACCTGAGCAAAGCGCCAGTTTATGCCACGCAGTACTTCTGACATCACCATAGCAAATGCATTTGGGCTATTCATAAGACCAAAGGCTAATTTATTAAAAACGTAGTTCCCTTCATGCGTTACAAACCCTGTTTTGTGCTTCGTATCGGGATGAAGGGGTATTTGCCAAAATCCGCTGTGCATATCAAGAACGCTAAATACAGCTGCATTTGCTTGCCCTATAGAGTCAACGGCCTCTTGAAAGTGTGTGACAGGGAAATGCATGGGTTCTGTGACACTGTTTAGTGCCCGAAAATCAACAGCAAATCTGTATTCCCCAGACTTTTTACGCACTAACAACACTGGACTTGACCACTGACTTGTTGATTTGGAGATTATACCATGTTTTTCCATTTCTTCAACCTGTCTACTTATTTCGGCATGTTTTTCAGGTGTTGTTCTATATGGTGGTCTGCGGACTGGCTTTGCATTACCTGTCTCTATATAGTGATAGTGCAAGTTTGTTGACCCTAACTCACCAATGCTAGTTGCAAAAACATCTCTGTTTTTACCTAACAATACCATCAATTCATGTTTTTGTGTATCTGATAAGTCAGACTGAGATAGGTCAACCCCCATGGATTCAGCTATTTCAGTGTATTCCTTATCAGACAGTATCTGCTGCTCCTTATCAGAATCACATGACTGAACACCTACTGTGTGTATACCTGTGTTTAGAATGGACTCTTCCTCAGTTTCATTACACAAATCATGGTCATGACAAGGGTGTATTCTTGCAATGGGCTCATTCTGTTTAATTTCTATGTCAACTGCTGTGGGATTTAACAATTTTACCAGGACATATCCATTATTCAGTTTTGAAATAGACCGAGCTCCCATAATGCAGTGCTTAGTAGCTAAGGTAGTTACAGGCTCCACTAAGGACAAATTTTGACTATCAGAATTCTTAACCTTGACCTTAGTTACAACAGCTGTTTTTGATGGTATGCTTATTCTGTTTACAGACCTAGCTAATGACAGTTTCTGAGGGTTAGAAAACATTTTAGCCACCGTCATGCCCCCTTGAATCTCCAGAGTGTAATTTTCAAAGTTCACTTTAGCCTTTTGTTTGACAAGAAAATCAACTCCAAGAATAATAGGTTGTCTGAACTTCTCAAAAATGTAAAATTTTTGGATTAATTCTAATTTACATATTGTGAGTGGCACTTCTGCAGTTCCCATTACCTTCACAGGAGTACCACTTACACCTAAAACATACTCTAGATCCGAACTTTGGAGTTCAAACTGCTCTGACAACCCACTCTTCTTGAAGACGTCATATGACATACATGATATTTGGGCCCCTGTATCGAGCATAGCTGACTGAGAAATTTTCCCTACTCTTATCTCTACTAAATTAATATCTGTGGGCTTTCTCTGTGTTAACCCTACAAATTTACTTTCTTCAGCCATCTTTGCCCTATATTCTTCCCTATTCATGCTGTCTCCCTTTTTCATTTTATTTTTCATCATATTTTTCATGTGCCCATCCCCAAGTTTTGAAAATTTTTCATTCCTATTCTTAGAGACAGGCGCGAGTCCCTATCTACGGTCATGTTTAAACCAACAATCACGGGCCAAATGTGATTTTCTGCTGCAAATATAACAACGCCTATTCTGGTACCTGTTTTTCTCAGAAATCTGAAAATCACACTTACCATTCTGTCTGAATGTCTCCTGTCCCTGAAGTTTATTTATCTCCATTTCACTAGAAATTGCACTTCCCTCCAAAGATTGTCCCATCCTAGCGAATTTTCTCACGTCACTCAAAGTCTTGGCCTCTTTTTGAGCCACAAATTTCATGATCACTGGATGCAGTCCCTGATAAATCTGGTCTATTATTTCCTGCTCCCCTTTGTTAATGTCTTGTCCCATTCTGATCACCTTCTCAATGTAGTCATCAGTATTCTCTCCTCTTTGCTGCACCAATCCTCTAAAACTGCTCACATTAGCTACGCGGTCTGAAGCCCCAGGAAGAAATCTCTCTTCAAACGTCTCCTTCAGTTTCTCGTAGTTACCCTGGGTATCCTCTGGTAGGGTATGATACCATATCTCTGCTTGTCCTTCTAACAAGAGAAACAATTGAATGCATTTGTCCTCATTCTTCACTTTCTTAAGTTTCATAACCTGTTCAAACTTCACTAGCCAGAACTTAGCACTTTCCCCTCTGGTACCACTGAATGTGGGAATTTTAATTCCTGAGTTTGCACTTTCAGAAGACCCCATGTTTTTGTTAATTGCGCCACTTTCCACAGTTATTTCACTAATCTTCCTTCCTGATCGTTTTGGCGGCATTTAGATGTTGCCGTACGCGGATTACTTCCACCATTTGTCGCCCGGCGCAATTTAAGTTCATTACTTTACTAAGTTTATTTTGTCATATTTTACTCGCTTGGCTGTGAGGGGTAATTAAAACTAAAGTCTGAGTTCTATTTCCAAACTTATAATTTGTTTTCTTTTCTTCTTCATAATGTAATGTCCACCTGGCAGTACTGATATTAAAAACTATTTACAAGTGGCAAACTCTCTTAGTCCTAAATCTACATTTTTTTAAACTCTATATTTTTGGCGCCTAAATTATCTCATTCTATTTTCTCAATCAAAACACTGTCCTCTCTTATTGATCTCTAAAACCTGTCTGCCCCAAGAATTCAAAATCCTGCACCCCCTGCATCCTAATTACTTCCCAGCATTCTCTCTTTCCCTCTCTTTCTGTACTCAACCAATCAAAATCTCTCTTACCACTCCATCAGAATAAACATCCTTAGAGACAGCCTAATTTGGGAGACCCCTCACTGCTGATAAGCTAACCCAGGTGCCAATTTCTTCAAGAGTGTCTAGACTCCAGGGCCTCTAATTAGGAAGACTCTTAGGGTGTAATATGATCTGGCCAGACTGCAGCCAGGTCCAGCACTTTACACACATATTAATTAAGAAAAGCTGATTTCTGCATTTTAAACCATACAAGATTACAAGATAAAATAAGAATTAAACTTAAACAGTTATTGATTTAAACCTTTAAACTTATGTCTTGAGTGAATATATTTAAATTTTAATAAATTTAATTGAAATTCTAATTAAAGAATTTTAAACTTTAATTAGCCTGGTGATAACACTATCCCTACTTTTCAAGAAGTGGGTGGGGTAACTCAACCCCGCATATTTTGTTGATGGCATAAGAACTTCTCATGATATCGTGTTAACTATCACATAAGTGATTGATTTCTACTCTCAAGGTAATTTTACTTTTTTGTTTGCCGCTGTTTTCAATTGAAATGAACCAGAACGTCAACTCATAGCTAAACTCATTCTGCCCATGGGAAGATTTGAAGAGTTATCTTCCCTTTGTTCTGGTTCACAAAATTTATTTTGGTTTCAATACAAAGAGCATAAAGTGTGCTTGACAAAAATACCAACATACGGCATTTTTTTAACTACTGTCGGGTATATATTTCAAAATATGTGCATTGTGACATGCGATTTTTAGACGTAAAAATGGGCGCATTGCTTTGCTTTTTAAACGGTTGTGGTATTGCAATTCCCGTATTTATTTATTAGAAACACCCAACTCGGTCATTAATTGTATAATCACTGTACAAGATTGTGGCCTACCAAATGGTACAAAATTATCTAATTTCGTGATCTATTCTAAGTGTTCTGCACACTTTTCCAAAGGTAAAATGTTATATTTTCCACTGAAATTTTGCGTTTTCCAGTATACAAACAGTACATGTATTCACAATAATATTTTCCGTGATTGCATCATGACATCCTCATGAAATGTGTGTTATAACAAAGCAAAAAGATAGCTCTTTAAAATGATACCAAACATGATAGGGTTTGTCAATTGGTTACGGAGATAATAGACCATGCTAAGAACTTTTCAAATGCCCCTAGTAAGTTCAATAGTTATTTAAAATGAAAATTCATCAGTTACAATCTATTTCAGCTATTCTAAAAGCCTGTTAGTCCTGAGCAGCTACATGTACATTATTATTAGCCTACATACATGGAGGCCAAATGAAAACTAGAGGACCTTATGGTCCTGAAGCGCTCACCTGATCTCCTTAATAATGTTAAAATAGGTCAAGATCAACTACGGCTTATAATGCAATATATTTTGTTTTATGGAGGCTGCGGCCATTTTGGTCAAGTGACCTAAAACAAGCTAATGAATACTACATCAAACAGCCCAGTGATTTCTGAGTAAAGATGTTTAGATAGGTATGTGGCAATCCAAAATAGTGGCCTTGGATAAAAGGTCACAGGTCAGCTTGACATTTGGTACTTACATAAAACTGTGGTCTCATTAGGTTAAACATTCCTTGCAAGTATTATGATTTCGGCCTAAACAGTTATAGAAAAAAAAACATTTCAAGATTATTCCCATATAAATGCATTAGGAAGCAAATTTGACCTTGCCATAAAGTAGGTCAAGGTCAACCTAGATTCATCATTTGTGCAAATCTGGTAGGGCCCACACCCTCAATACATACCAAGTCTCACGGCCATTGGCCTTTTGGTTCCAGAGAAGAGGATATTTAAAGGGTTTTTACCATATATGGGGGTGGTGGCCATCTTGGTCATGTGACCAGTACAATTGGTATAAATTTTGGCTAACCTATCATAAGGAGTCTTCATTTGAAATTTGAGTTCAATTGGACTGGTGGTTTCTGAGGAAACTATGTTTTAATGTGTTGATGGGACTCCAATATGAGCGACCTTGGCTGAAAAGTTAAAGGTCAACCTTGACCTTTAAATCTTATTTATAGCCATTGTCTCATAAGTTTCAACATATCAAGTGAGAATAATAACTTTGGCTTCAACAGTATTCAAAAAATCAACTTTTCAAAAAAATTCCCATTTAAATGTATTGGGAAGAAAATTTGACCTTGATGTTAAGTAGGTCAAGGTCAACTTAGGATCATCATTTGAACAAACTTGGTAGGCCCCACATCCCCGATGCTACATACCAATTCCCAAGGTCATCGGTCTTCTGGTTCTGGAGAAGAAGATTTTTAAAGGGTTTTTACCATATATGGGTGTGGCAGCCATCTTGGTCATGTGACCAAAATATTTTGCATAAATTTTTGCTAACTTTTCATAAGAAGTTTTCACATGAAATTTGAGTTCAATTGGGCCAATGGTTTGTGAGAAAACTGTGTTTTAATATATTGATGGGACTCCATTATGACTGACCTAAGCTCAACCTTGACCTTTGGAACTTATTTATAGCCATTGTCTCATTAGGTTAAACATATCAAGTGAGAATCAGTGTCCCCACAAAAATTTTAAATTGTTTTTTTTATACCCCCTGTGTATGAAATTTGAGGGTATGAAGTGAAATTTGAGGGTATGAAGTGAAATTTGAGGGTATGACTTGGAAATGAATTAAAACTAAAAACAACATTCCTGAATGATTGCTTTAACACGGAAAGCTGTTAAGACATTACCATTTTCACATTATTTGCTGATTCCTAGTCTGAAAAAAGTCAATATGGTGGTTTATTTACCATCGGTAATGTTTGCCGATATTAACGGAAAGAACAGATACAGAATGAACGTATTTCGTCTCAATTGACGCACCAAGACAGTTTTTCAGCTTTTTAATGCTGTTGGGGAGTTCGCCAGCGTGCTGGTTTTTACTCCCGATACGGGTTACCGCTATCGCGGCTGATATGAAGGTTTCCTAGCCAGATAGCTGGGTACAAGACCGCTTAGCAACGAATAAACAGACAGTTGGCGCGCACCGTAAATGCTTTTGAAAATGTAACTAAAAACGGCCAAAGCGTCATTCAAACTCGCAAACAAAACCAAGGTGACCAAGTTTACATCAGAATGAACAAAAAATGATGAAATCCTAGATTTTTCAGAAATAAAAACGCGCGTGAATTCACGTTATTGCCTCAAAATATATGCATGATTTTTTACAATTTCCATGTGATTCACGCACAATTCTACAAGAATGGGAACACTGGAGAATAATGACTAAGGCTTCCATAGTTTTCAATAAAATCAACTTTTCAGAAATTTTCCCATTTAAATGCATTAGGAAGCAACTTTGACCTCGATGTTAAATAGGTCAAGGTCAACCTAGGATCATCATTTGAACAAACTTGGTAGGCCCCACATCCCCAATGCTACATACCAAGTCCCAAGGTCATCGGCCTTCTGGTTCTGGAGAAGAAGATTTTTAAAGGGTTTTTATCATATATGGGCGTGGCAGCCATCTTGGTCATGTGACCAGGACCATTTGAACAAACTTTCGTTCCCGCGTCCTAAGAAGTCTCCATATGAAATTTGAATTTTATTGGCCTAGTGGTTTCAGAGGAGAAGATGTTTGAAATTGTGGACAGACGGACGGACGCCGGAGTGACTGGTATACTATTAGCTCACCCATGAGCCTTCAGCTCAGGTGAGCTAAAAATAGGTGTGTGTTCGGGTAATGGGTATGATCATTTTAGGTAGGGTAGCCTAAACACACAACTTTTGTTAATCAAATTTTTTTCCTGTAAAAAAAAATAAATTCATGCATTTTGAAAGGCATTTCGCCTTTCAAAATGCATAAAATTATTAAAATTTCCAGAAAACCTGATAAAAATCTAGGTTTCTTCAGTAATTTTAGGTAGTGTCAGGCAACCCTAAACACAGGCATTTATTTTTGTTTGGCCTTATTCTATTTTATATTTCTTTCATACTAAATGAGATTTGAAGTGGCCAGAAAATATGTTGGAGACTCAGAGTCTTTGCTTCTTAACAAAATCCCCCGCTGAAGGAAAAGCGATATATCATTTGCCTGAAATACAGATGACCTAGCATGAGCTTGTTCAATTATAAATGGGCCTTGACGCAAGAAAATCTGTCTTCAAAGGTTTGCAACAACAAAAGGTGCAGACCAGCCTGCACATCCACACAGTCTGATCTGAGCAGTGTCCTTGTTATTTGTTTTTTGGAAAGTAGCATATCTAAACTTGCTAGAGGTGTAGTTTCAACTTTCTAGCTAGTCTCTGAACATGAGGAGACTGGCTTGAGTCTCATATTGTCAGAAACCCTGAAGACAGGTTTTGTTGTGACAAGGCCGAAATAATATACAACAGTTACCTTGTTGACCAGAAGCGGCCACATCTACCAAGGAAACAATATGTTCAGGTTGCAGTCCAGTTCTTGTTGAGGTCTCCTCCAACTGCTGCAGGCTCCACAGTAACTCCTCATTTCCCTTGAACTTTAACCTCTCTTTAGCTGCAAACATACATAAATAACAGGGGTATAAACTTGTACATGTTGACCAGTCTAGCAGAAGCGGCCACATCGATCAAGGAACTCATGTGTTCAGGTTGCAGTCAAGCGCCACAAGAACTCCTCATTTCCCTTGAATTTTAACCTCTTTAGCATACCAGGGGCATAGGCCATTGTCCCAAAATGGTGAGAAAAAAAGCGCTGGGTTCAAGTTGTTACCCTAGTCCCGGTTACTTACCGGCCTACTCTGATTTCAGTAAGCCACATTTGAGCCGTGGAATGAGATTTCCAACAATTTGATAAGTACAACCAGCAAAGGCTCAGACCAGCCTGCGCATACGTGCAGACTGATCAGAGCCTTTGCTTGTTGCTGGAATATTCAATGAGTGTTAAGCTACTAACTGAACATCATTTGAGGACTGGAAAGGCTCGTCTGAGTCTACACCTGTCAAATTGCTCCTTGAGCAAGAACATAAATTCTAGCCTAGTACTGGTTCAACCCAGGAAGACCTGTCCCTTTATAACTGAAAGATTGTTGATGGGACGTAAAGAATCATATCAAACAAACAAACATTGTTGGAAATCACATGTGGTGGCTCATTTGTTCTCTACATCAGTCACAGAGTGACTCCCGTGGTAAACACTCAATATAGCATTCAAACTTACCTTTACATTTGTAGCTATGTCCCACTTAAACTATCAAAGGCATAAGTAAATACAAATGTATATCTTTAAAATGATTTGTCAGCTCCAAATTTTTTAGATAAGCCATAAAAATACTGTTTTTTTTTCTTCTGTCCAATTATCACTTCAGTTGGCTTTGCCAGTTTTTCAGCATGCAAATGGTGGTGTTTCCATATACATATTGGAATCCGAAATGATCGGAACAGCATGACCTACAAATGATTAAATATCCCTTCACATAAAAGAAATGGGGGTTTGGGGGCGCAGTCCCCATCATTCAACATTCAGAACATTAAACTTTAGTCTTACGCACTGTTGTGCCTAGGTCAAGATTTCTGGGGGACACCTGAATTTTAGGGGGACATTTACAAAATCTGGGGGACACACCAAATCTTTCAAAATTTTACCTGTTAAATTTGTATAGTTATCCAGAAATTTATGTTCTTTTTTATTTAAATTTGAGCTTGATGTCAATAGTTTTGGCTCGAGATGGGATATAGATTACAGTGAAGTAGTTTCTGCCAAATCCACCAACAAATTTACTATTTCTATATCAAAATGGCTTTTTTGGCCTTCTGCTACGAAATTCGAGTTTTCCGCCATTGTTTTTGTGTATTGAACTGGTTGAGAAATCAATAGGTAAATACTATGTGCCTGTCTAAATTGCGCCATTTACTTCCCCTTTATATTAGGTTATACTAAATACGGAAATGGTAGTAAACAGCGAAAAAATAAGCAGATTTTCGAGGTGTGCCCTTAGGCCAGCGCTGGGTGCGTTTTTAAGGGAAATCGGCGGTAAAATCACGGGAATCCTGTAATGCCGTGCTCTAGGCACAACACTGCTTATCTATAAACTGCGTCCGGTAAACCAGAAGTGCACCCCAGTATTAAGCTAGTATCAATGTGTCTTGCTCAAGGACACAACGCACTGATGCCATTGAGGCACAGTTGTGAAGGCTGCATACTAGACCCGGTTACCAGCCTATATTCAGAAAGCCACATTCGTTCTCTTCATGATGTCATCCAGGGTTCATACAGGCAAGTTTTAGTAAAATTCAAGGACTTTTCAAGGACTTCTAAAGACTATCATACAATTTTCAGGGACTATAAGTTCAGGAAAATTTCCTGATTTAGGTGTTAAAATTCTATTTCAGAAACGCTAGACAGAGATAATGCAGACGTTAGTACTGGAAAATTAGTATAAAATTGTTGTGCCTTTATTTGGTGCAGCATTTGCTGCACCAAATAAAGGCAGAACAATTTTATACTGATTTAGTTCTCAATCAACAGTACCAAGTCCTACAGAAATTAGTAGAACTCAAGGACTTTTCAATGCTTTTAAGTGATTTTCCAGTACTTTTTAAGACATATTTGATTTTCAAGGACTTTTCAGGAAAGCCCTCTAAATTCAAGTACTTTCCAAGCCTGTGCGAACCCTGTTATCATAGTCACAGAATGACGAATTCTATTGATAAGTCATCCGGGTATTTTAGGTATTATGTAACTTCATGCTGTCACGGGGATGAAGCGGGTACTAAGAAAAAGTATGAGTAAGTACTGAGTACTTTAGAAAAGTACTCATGAGAGAGTACTTTAAAGTATACAATGAAAATTTAAGACAAAAGCCAAATTTAATAATTAAACAGGCTGCAGATATTTATAATATTTACATGCACATACATAGTAGTGACATCTTAGATGCAATAGATAAAACCTGGTACAAGTTATTAGCCATTTAACTTTTAAGCACTAAATAAAACATTAGCTGATTCTGCAAACTTTGCAGATCCAGATGTGACAGCTCATCATTCATTGTTACATGTACACCTTATCATCATCAATCTTTCAAATGGTGTAATATGAGTTAATGAATTCATGAAAATGTATTGCTAAGTACTGAAAAAAAGTACTCGAGTAAGTACGAGTACAAGTATGAGTATTCCATCCCTGCATGCTGAAGAGCTCCGCCGATATACTCGGTGAAAATAATGCCAGACGCTTATTAAAAGCGTTCAAAATCATGAAATTTTAATAATATATCGATAAATGTGCCCGATAATTTTATAAACACAATACACTTTCTATAATATCAAATGAAAATCACATTTCAAACAGATGCTGAAAATTTCAACGCAAAATTTTGAGAAGTTTTAAAGATGTTGCAAACTATAAATTCACCAAAATGCGTAGGGATAACAGAGCATTACCTGTGTATTCATTGAGTGTGTAAAGCGCCACGATGATCCAGAGCAGGATGTGACGTAGCACTGTTGAATAGAATGGGATTTCCTGCCAAAATAACATTCAAACATACCCTGAGCTCTGTCCCACTTAAACCATCAAAACATATATGTAAGATATATCTAAATTGATTTGCCTCCTTCAAATTTTTTAGATAAACCATAAAACCACTGTTTCTCTTCATTTTGGCATTCGTTGCTGATTTTATCATGCAAATGGCGGTTTCCATGTTGATTCACGCTTCTGGGCAAAAAAGGTGCGCAGTAATACTTTTTGTACAAACGTCGTAAATTTACATCAACACAATACTGAAAAGATTACATTTGCAAATTAAAAATCTGCATATACTAAACGTCAACTATCGTGAACAAAACAATAGCTCAGGACAATAAGTGTTTATAATACTATTTTACTAAAAAAAGCCTTATTTTTTAGAGTTTAGATCTCATAAACTGCTAAAGCATTTTATCTGATTTCGAAACATCTGAAGTGATCGGAATCAAGTAAGGATTTCGCAAGTTGCATTAGTTATTTAACCCTAATTGCGTTTATCAGACCCCTTTAAATGAAAACAACAATGGTAGCATACTTGTCAAAGAGCACCAAATAGGGTTGCCAACGCAGGCGACCAAATTGTCAAAACTGGATTTATTTTCATAAAACAAGTGTGGCATCATTTAAGTGACACTTTTTTTCATCATAATCGGGCGAACAGCCGGTATTTCCTTTTATATAAACCTAAACTACTTATAAACAAATACTAGGAGGGCATTATTCTCCTATAACTTTGATTTTTTAAGTGTTTTTCGGTGTTTTTCTGTTAATGCGTGGTTTTCGGTTATTCTACGGACCCCTGACATGGTGAAATATGATACGGGTACAGATCTGTACCTCTAACCTGGGAGGCTAGGGATACAGATCCGTACCCATAGCTACTGCCTTACAGAAAAAAATTGTGTTGTTTTGTTTGTTTGATTCTTTACGTCCCATCAACAATCTTTCAGTTAAATAGGGACGGGTCTTCCTGGGTTGAATAAGTACTAAGCTAGGATAAATGTGTCTTGCTCAAGGACCACAACGCAGTGACGTCAGTGAGACTCGAACCCGCAGCCTCTCAGTCTCTAGTCAAGCTCTCTACTAGATCTTTTTCTTTCTTTCTTTCTTTCTCTATATACTGCCAGACACTCTTTCGTGTATTATCGGCAGGTGTACTATGTACACTCCGGGTTGCAGGATGAAAGCCTACAAGTAACCATATCAAAATTACCGTAGGGTTCTTTAACCTGCACAAGGGGTGACTCTCCTTGCACATGGGACATCCAGATAACGTCTCCATCCGAACGACGATGCACTTATCTATCTATCTATCTATCTTCCGATACGTCTTAACCCCCAAGGGGGACGTCAGACGGGTATTCCGGAACACCAACAACAACAACAACAGGTTAGTTGAAATAAAGTGATAGAAAAGGTGGTGAGATGAGTTTGTACAGTGCAAGGAGTGTTAGTATAGGTAAAAGATAAAACAGAAGCTGGTATCCTAGTGTCATCCTTGCAAATGACACTAGGGAAAGCATGTTCTGATACCGAAATTTTCCTCCCCGCGAGCGGGGATCGAACCTGGGACCTCTAGCACCAGAGGCAAGTGCCTAACCACTGAGCTACCAGGCTGAGGTCAAGACTGTTCTTTGGCACAGGCAATAGTGAATTTTCTTGCAAGCTGTTTCTGGAGGTTAAAGTAGAAGATGAATTCCAAGAATGTAGACAAATCATTAATGAAATCTTTGATGAATACATTTTAAGTACGAAACGATTCAAAACTCAATGATTTTGTTAACTTTTCTTGACAACCGAACCTGACACACATCATGCCTTATATAATGTACCTGAGACTTCCTACCGTGAAAGTACCAAAGAGCCTTCCTACCAGAGATACTTCGGCCAAAAGGCTGATAACAACAACAACATGTCTTTTGCATCTACATCTATGATTTACGCGCCGTCCGTCACTCTTGACTATTATAGCGCGGGGGTTGCGACTTAAGAAAAGAAAAACAGAAGAATCGATAGGAAAGTTAGAAGCAAAGAAAAGGCATGATAGGAAAGTCAGAAGAATTTAGAAAAGTTGTGCCGAATGCATTTTCAATCCTTCGGTCTCGTCCAATCTAGCTACCTTGCAGGTACCAGGGCACACGAAGTCCCCGCCAGCACAGCACAAGAAGTCACTAGGATTTACTTGCATTCGACGGCCCTAAACAGATTAGAATGACATGGTGCTGAGCTCCCGTTTGAAAGATACCAAACTGGGAGCATCTGCAAAGGAAGCTGACAGGGAATTCCAAAGAACAATGGTTCTTGGCAGAGCTCTCACAAACTGACAATTTGCAGTTCTGAACTCCCATTTTTGGTGCTGGGACTCCTATTTTTTGAAGGAGGTTATATTCTTTTGTATTGTGGGACTCCCACTTTTTGGCAAAGAGGGCTCTGGGACTCCTGTTTTCAAAATCCTAGTGAGAGCTCTGCTTGGGAAGAAGCTGTTTTTGAAGTAGTCACTAGAAGCTGGGACATGTCTGAATTTTTGAGAGTGAATTGACCTGGTTCTCGTTGAGGCCTCTGTTAGATACTGATCCGGTGGGATGTCTACTAGGTCGTTGATTATCTTAAACAACATAGTAAGCTGACACTTGACACGTCTCGATTCCAGTGATTCCCATTCTAAATGTTCCAACATGGAGGTCACGCTGCTGGTGTTGTGGTATCCCGGCACAACCTATTTTCGACCGCCGCCTAATTTCGACCACCTAATACTTTGCTTCACAAAAATCTTAATAGTCTGAATTTTGCAACGGTGGTGGTATCATTGATTACAGGAGGGATAGGCAAGTTAAGTAGCTGTTTACTTCAGGCTTTGGTAGTTGAATGTGAACCATGAATAAACATTGTATTAGAGGACCCTGTTTTCTTTATCTTTTTCTTATTACCAAATTACCTGCTTGTTTTCATGGCTACAGTTTCTAAATTTTTGATACAAAATTCCAATTTTATAAATCTGCATGATGAACTGTGTTGCCTTTGACCATTGTTGCCAATTAATATTGAAAAGCTTACAGAATAAATTTATTTTGAGGTAAACTTTTGATATACCGTGCTTATGAAAATTTTCTTCATTTTCTTTACTTTTAACAATTGTTCAAGCTTCAGAAAATGTCAAATAAATCACCTCAGCATCATCTAAAACATTAACTATTATACTGGTGTGAGGCATAGTTTCTCTTGTGTTGAAATAAAGGTGCTTTGTCTCTGCTGATAGTACAGATATTGTTAAATAACAAAAAACATAACCCTACCCCAATAAATTCAACTGTCCATTCAGAATTCCATACATGGTGTATATTTTCCTGGTGTGTCGGACTACATAAACGTTTTCAAAAATACTTTGCATGTGTTTTGCTTTTGTAAGGTTGTACTGCAAGAACAGAAACATGTTCAGGACTATTTGGTTTTGACAGAAAATATTTACCCCAGGCGGTCGGAAATAGGTTGTTATTTTCCTGAATGGCAGTGGCTAGAGGTACGGATCCGTATCCCTAGCCTGGGAGGCTAGGGATACGGATCCGTACCCCTAGCCTGGGAGACTAGAGGTACGGACCCGTACCCCTAGCATAATCAACTATGTCAGGCTACAGGTACAGTCATATAACCATGATGAGAAATTCTAAATTATCATGATGATAAGTGTTAGAAAATACCTTGTTGTTGTGTTATGAAAAACCAATCCAGTAAGTCGCCATTTGCAATGTGGGATGACTCTGTATAGTGAATATAAAAACGACACACGAATTCGGAATTGGGACAAGTGGCGCGAGATTTATGTTGTGTTATTATTATTATTATTATTATTTTTATTATTATTATTATTATTATTATTATTATTATTAAATCAAATTAAAACTTGTTGTTCATGATTTGTTTTTGCTGTTTTCACTTTCTGTTTGTGTCATTAGCGAGGGTGCGAACAACATTCTGTGATAAATTGGTCGGCATAACGCATCACAAAGACATCTTTAAACTTAAAGAACAAATTACAATGATTGGCTGAATGTTTTAATGTCCAACCTCAAAGACATCAGAAGAACTTCAGAACGTTCTTAATTAGCCTAATCCGTACAAACAGTATCTAGACTTATAATTATACCTATAATAATAACTATTTGATGTAACCGCCTAGTTCTCGCTGCTCATTTATAAAACTCCAAGAAAATTATGTTCAGTCTCACTTTGTCAGAATGGCTCAAATGCTGGACATATGGGAAAAGTTTGAGGAGTTTTCCTCTGTAGAAATTGCCATCCAGCAGTACCAGAAGGAAGAAACTGTTCAATTCTTTAGGCTCAGTTCGCGAACCATTGAAAAGGCACAGCCACGGATTCCAGACAAAAAGTTATGAACGTCTTAAGTATTATGAGATATCATTTCATTGTATACGCGGTGGCAAGAACTTTAAATCAATGAGTACAGGAATGAGAGAACAGAGGATCTGTCTGTCCGTCCGTCCGCCCGTCAGTCCGTCCGTCCGTCCATCCATCCATCCATCCATCCATCCATCCATCCATCCATCCATCCATCTATCTATCTATCTATCTATCTATCTACCCGTTTTGCATCACATTCCAAAATGGATGTAGAGTGCACATCACCACTTTTACATTTGTTCTGAAGGTATTGATAGTATCACAGATGCAAATTCTGGATGTTTAGATGTGGTTTGTGGTGGTTTGGGGCTAACAAGGCAGGTCAACGTAATAAAAATGCTTTTAAATTTCTTCTTCAATTATTGATACTATCACAAAAACATATTCTGGGTGTTAAGAAAGTGGTTTGGGATGGTTTAGAGGTGGTTTTGGGTGTTTCCACGGACCCTGACTGGTCGTATCATTTCAAAAAAAAATATTTCCTTTCGAGGCTAATCTTCCTTTTATAGGATAATAATAATAATAATAATAATAATCAAAATATAATATTAATAATAATAATAATAATAACAACAACAACAACATAAATCTCGCACCACTTGTCCCATTTCCGAATTCGTGTTTCGTTTTTATATTTACTATACAGAGTTATCCCGCATTGCAAATGGCGACTTGCTGGATTTGTATTTCATAACACAACAACATGGTATTTTCGAACACTTTTAATCATGATAACTTCTCATCAGGGTTATATGTCTGTACCTGTAGCCTGACATGGTAGAATATACTAGGGGTACGGATCCGTACCTCTAGCCTCCCAGGCTAGGGGTACGGATCCGTATCCCTAGCCTCCCAGGCTAGGGGTACGGATCCGTACCTCTAGCCACTGCCTTCCTGAATTTGCTACCACTGACCACTTTCTAAATGAAAGGCCTTGTCAGACTTACAAGAGGAAACTCAAAACTTCATAGCTCTCTATTTGTTTTTCTTGGACTGATAGATAATATAAAGCAATAACCAAAACAACAGGACTTGAAAGTAAATAAAACAACTCAAAATACTTCTTAGGCGGTCGAAAACAGGTTGTGCCAGGATATCTGTTGGTAACATACCTAGCCGCTCTACGCTGGACATATTTAGAACCACCAAACAGTATAAGACACAATATATCAGTATATTACCGTTGATCAAGTAGTTAACTGCATCATCAATCCCTTTCTGGCGTTTTTTACGGGAAGACATTTCGCAAAATAATGATTTATTTGTGTTTACTTTTTTCCGCTTCCCGTTTCAAATCCATTGACAAAGTCTCGCGTGATATTGTGAGGTTAGGGTAAATCAAATACTACCAAACTCCCCAGGATTACAATAAAAACGCCGGTGCACACTATTCGGCGGGATCCTCGGTTTAAATACTAACTTTTTATTGTCCCCCGCCTTTTCGAAGAAAAGCGGAGGGACATAGTTTTCGGCATTCCGTCCTTCCGTCCTTCCGTCCTTCCGTCCTTCCGTCCGTCCTTCCGTCCTTCCGTCCTTCCGTCCTTCCGTCCTTCCGTCCCCCTAATATAGTAGGTACCTTGTGTGCGCAACTCCTCCTACAGTTTTATGCCGATTCTTTCGAAACTTTACAGATGTTTTAGTCATGGTCTGAAGATATGCATGTGGTTTGGATATTATCCTGAGATTATTTTTTGTCACTTTTTTCGCAATTTGAACTTAGTCATTTTTAGGCGTTTTTACTATCAAAGTGAAAAGATAGTGGGTACCTTGTGTGCGCAACTCCTCCTACAGTTTTATATCGATTCTTTTGAAACTTCACAGGTGTTTTGTACATGGTCTGAAGATATGCATGTGGTTTGGATATATTCCTCAGATTATTTTTTAACACTTTTTCCGCCAGTTGAACTTAGCCATTTTTCTGACATTTTTACTATCAAAGTGAATGGATAGTGGGTACCTTGTGTGCGCATCTCCTCCTACAGTTTTATATTGATTCTTTTGAAACTTCACAGGTGTTTTGGACATGGTCTGAAGATATGCATGTGGTTTGGATATAATCCTCAAATTATTTTTTATCACTTTTTCTGCTATTTTAACTTAGGCATTTTTCTGGCGTTTTTACTGTCAAAGTTAATGGATACTGGGTACCTTGTGTGCGCAACTCCTCCTACAGTTTTATGCCGATTCTTTTGAAACTTTACAGATGTTTTTGTCATGATCTGAAGATATGCATGTGGTTTGGATATTATCCTGAGATTATTTTTTGTCACTTTTTTTGCAATTTGAACTTAGTCATTTTTAAGTGTTTTTACTATCAAAGTGAAAAGATAGTGGGTACCTTGTGTGCGCAACTTCACAGTTGTTTTGGACATGGTCTGAAGATATGCATGTGGTTTGGATATAATCCTCAGATTACTTTTTATCACTTTTTCCGCTAGTCGAACTTAGCCATTTTTCTGGCATTTTTACTGTCAAAGTGAATGGATAGTGGGTACCTTGTGTGCGCATCTCCTCCTACAGTTTTATATCAATTCTTTTGAAACTTCACAGGTGTTTTGTACATGGTCTGAAGATATAATCCTCAGATTATTTTATCACTTTTCTAAGCTCTAATTTGCTTGTTTCAGCTTTTTTTCTACCAGACTGAATAGATAGATGGTACCTCAGGTTTTACTCAGAACTTGGGGCTATATTCATGAGGAAACTTTAAAACCAGGTTTACTTAAAAAATGGTGCAATTTTTTCTTCACACATAACATGATATGTGCTTTATTACGAAGTCACTCCATTACATTTTTAGTAGTTTCAGGCTTTCAGCTCACTCTTCTTCAGTTCCAACAGACACAGCTTAGATACACCTTATAAAGATTTCATATTTTTAGAAATTTTTAATATGCTATGTTGGCGGGGGACATAAATTCTCTGAATTTGCTTGTTGTATATGTGCTCAAGAAGATAACTACAAGATTACATCTTAGTCCCTCTACTGAGAGTTGATACAGATATAAAGAAAGAAAGAATATCCGGGATCCATGGTGGGTGGTTTTGGTTCGACATGGTTATCTCAATATCTTTATATCAGACTTTTATAAATTTGGTATCAGTTTAAAGAGGAGTTATATATCTATCAAATGCTGTAAAGAAAATGCGAATAGAATCTATTAGTATTTTTATATGATTTTTTAATCGCAAAAATTTCGGGATCCTCGAAAAAACTGCTTTTATCATCCAGGACACATGAGGGTGATATTGGTTCGACAAGATTATCACAATATCTACAGATACCATTTTTATAACCTGATGACAGTTTCCTCGAAATTTCGGTCAAAAGGCTGCGGTATGCATTGGGATGATGTTGATTCGACATGGATATCAATATCTACAAATCAGATTTCTATAAAAAAAATATTGCATAGGTTCCTGATCTCTGTCCCTTTTATTACTTTTAAAAACTCTTCTACAACGGGGCATATCAGAACATATATTTTTATCTATCTATCTATCTATCTATCTATCTATCTATCTATCTATCTATCTATCTATCTATCTATCTATCTATCTGTCTGTCTGTCTGTCTGTCTGTCTGTCTGTCTGTCTTCTGTCTGTCTGTCTGTCTGTCTGTCTGTCTGTCCGTCCGTCCGTCCGTCCGTCCGTCCGTCCGTCCGTCCGTCCGTCCGTCCGTCCGTCCGTCCATCCATCCATCCATCCATCCATCCATCCATCCATCCATCCATCCATCCATCTATCTATCTATCTATCTATCTATCTATCTATCTATCTATCTATCTATCTATCTATCTATCTATCTAGCTGTCTAGCTATCTTCATATACTCAGGCGATCATATATGATCATTATCTGAGGTGAGTGTTCTAGAATTTTGAGGAAAAAAGCTTCTGGCTGAGCCATCTTAATGAGTGTCCTGAAATCCTCTGTGGTCTCAGCTGCGACCACAGATGGAACCAGACTATTCAAAAGAGGAATAGTCCTTGGGAAAACAGAATACTTCAGGGCATCACTATAAGTCTGGGGCCTGTGATTTAGTTTATAAATCCAAAAGAACTGTTGGAAAGCCTAATTTGAGTGATCAATTCACAAAGATTATCAAACGGTATATACTGACGGACTTTAAAAACGCAACACTTGGATAACAGCTTTGATTTATGTCTAGAAAAAGAAGGCAGAACAATAATTTTGATTGTATGTTAAAGAGCATTCATTTGTTAGTACCATATGGAAAACTTGTCCAACTAAGACGAACTTAATGCATTAAAATGTAACTTTTTTGAGATAGGGGTCAACTGTTTCATGTGACCAAATGTTATGAATGAAAGATTCCCCGCTTCTTTAAATCAAGAAACACTAGAAGCATCAAATTTGTATCATGGACTTCGTAAGTCATCGACAAATTACTCTCATATTGATTGGCAGGCCTGCGATACAGCTTATTTGCTTATATGACGTTTATCTGGGTATACCCTTTCATTCAATAGCTTAAAATCTCCTCTCCTTAAGAAATGTTAAAATGGCTTAATTCATACGGAGCAAGTAACGTCGTCCAGTTTAGTTGTACAATTAAAACTAAAGTGTTTGCTGAAGACGCCAACTCATGATAACATTATCGAAGCAAAGGAAATTTACACTCAACAGTATTTTGGAAGATATAAGGGGAAGTTAGTGTTGCGTAATTAAAGTCCGTCAGTATATAACTTGAATGTCATGCAGCAGTCTGCATGCCTGGTTTTAAACCCAATCACGGTTTATAACTATTACCCCGGTATCCAATTTAGGTTACCTTGCACCCTCAGGACAATTTTTCATGGGTGCCAAATTGTTTATTGGGACCCCCTGGATGCGAAACAAAGGTGTCCTAAAAAAAATATGGTTTGGGCTATGTGAAATTGCATGGTTTCTATGGCAACCCATAGCGAATTTGAGAAGGGGGTCTGCCTACAAAATTACTCATATCTCAGCTGTTACTTATCCTAGACTACTAAACTTAATACCAAATTAAAGCTAAGACATAGGCCTATTATCCTCTTGTTGCATATATAAACTTTCATCCAGTGGTCCTATATAAATATTATCTCATTTGAATATTCATGAAAATGCAAGAAAACTTAAAAATGTGAAAAAATCACGAAAAAATCTATAAGCCTAGGGGAGGAGTTAAGGTATATATAGGACCACTTGATGAAAGGACCTGTCAAATTGTAGCATTGATTATATTAAAACATGCAACAATGACAATATTGGGATGAAATCAGCCTATATATATTTGTAATGATTTTCCCTTATTTTTTAGCATTTTTATTAATATTCATGAATATGCAAATTATGCAAATATGAAACGTTGCATATTTGACCATGGAATAAAAGGCCTACGTATTAGCTTTATTTTAGTACAAATTTTAGTTATCTACGACTAAAAGCAGCTGAGATATTATTGATCTTGTACGTATACTCCCATTCGTGAATCACATTTTTAATGTTTTCATAGATATTTTTGAATATGCAAATTAGATAATTTGCATATGCAACAAGAGGATAATAGGACTATGTCTAAGCTTTAATTTGGTATTAAGTTTAGTAGTCTAGGATAAGTAACAGCTGAGATATGAGTAATTTTGTAGGCAGACCCCCCTTCTCAAATTCGCTATGGGTTGCCATAGAAACCATGCAATTTCACATAGCCCAAACCAAAATGTTTTTGGGGACACCTTCGTTTCGCATCCAGGGGGTCCCAATGAACAATTTGGCACCCATGAAAAATTGTCCTGGGGGGTGCAAGGTAACCTAAATTGGATGCCGTGGTATATGGTTTGCTCTTTAATGGCACGACGGTGGCCCAGGCCCCAGACTCTATGACGGCTCTGACTTAAAGCTTTAATCGGTGGGTTGGTGCCTGATGCTTATCTGTAGCTGGGCGCACCTTGGCTCAACTTGAGGTTTTCTTTAGCTCTGACTATCTGTGAGTCATGATCCCTTTTCTTTGTTTCAATATATTGTGTTAATTTGATTATAGTGTTTCACCATGATGACACATTGCAATACTTCGAAGGCCACCATGCGAGCTGAACATTTGTACTTCAACAACAGCAGAATCTAGGGCGAATATTTGGTACCAGTAAATACATTTAAGACCGCGGTGGCTTAGGCTGTTGTCCGTTCTAAGGCGGTGGTTCTGGTTTTGTTGACTCATTGTTTATTGTTACTCCAAATGTGGAATCTGTAATTGTTCTATGTTTTGTTGTACGTTACTTTATGTCCATTATATTATTGCAATCATCTTGATGGGGAAAAGAGTGCTGGTTGCTTTGCTTAGTTTGTCTTCCTGGTGTCTCGTGATTATAGTGTGGCTCATCCTTGCGGTGCAATGGGTTTGTCTGCAGTTTGTGATTGTGGTATTTCCTGATCATACTTACATACTATTTTTGGCCATTGCAGCTCATCGAGCATCTCACCAAACATTATTAGTGTTACGCCCCCTCCTACAGGTCAAACGGATTGCCGTCCTCAGACTTTCTCCACTTGTTGAATCTGAGTTTTACAATGTGGGCTCCAACTAGGTGATGCATACTCCAGTTTAGGGCGTACCAAAGTTTTGTACGCAACCTCCTTTGTACTCCTTGGCGCGAAAGCCAAGTTCCTGCGATCCCAGTCTTATGAGAAAGAAACTGAAATTTCTTTTCATGGAAAAGGTAGTTGGTCCGGTCCATAAGGCTTTTCACATTGGACAAGTACTGATTAAGATATTGATTTAAAATTCTGCTTCTGATATTCAACAAAATGTGTTTTTTTTATGTTCGCCCAACCCCTGACCAAACTAATTCCTTTGCTTACAGTTGTAGCTTTACATTACACACATAATATAAAAATGGCATGCTCGATCAAAGGTGGGAATGCTGTCAAAATGCTCAAAACAAATATAATTATAAAAAACTCATTTGTCACTAATTTTCGTCTTCATCTTCAAGTAATGTGCCGGGTCCTCTGGAACATTTTGTACAAACCTGTAGCTTAATATCCATTTACAATGGCATGTATACAATATGTCTTTATGATACACATCAGTGAACAGGTCATGCTAATTGAACCCGCCGATTTCCCGACCCCTACACTTCCGCCCACCGGCCCGTCAATTGATCGATCGCTCCAAACTACAAATCTGTAATTTCCTCTGCTGAGTTTGCGGACGATTGTGTTGCTAAGTCTACTTCTCTAGCGAGAGATATGACTAATTTCCTCAATTCCAGGTCCTGGCGAATAATTGTCAGTCAGGGCCTTTCTTCAGTAAAAAAAAACCTCTATGGCTTATAACTCCCCTCAGCGTCAGTTGAATTAATGCAATGGTGTAGCCAGAACGCTTAAAAGTTACGCACATCAAAGGAAGACTACTGGATCAAGCAGTGATTCTCTTCAATTGCGTCCCTTTTCAAAATGGAAACTTCTCTTAAAGGAAAGAATTTGCTCCCAGAGGTAGCAAATTCTTTCCTTTAAGAGCAGTTCCTTGTGGTATGATAAATCACTTTTACCGCATTGGGTGACTTCCCTTGAATGTTACGATTTTTATTACGCTCGTGGGTAACTGCGTAACGGAAGCTACGCCAATGTAATGTCATTGGTTCCAACTACTACTTTTAAAGTAATATGTACTCATGGAAAAAAGGTAAGGAGCACCTCGGCTAATATGAGAGAAAACTTTAGACTAAAATTTTCCTACTTTATCAAAGCTTTTCAATTAATCAGAATTTGTATTATCCAAAAGTAAGTGAGTATGAACAGGAACCATCACAATCATACACTGCAGACCAACCCACGGCACCACGAGGAAGACAAACATAACAGTAACAAGACATAAGAACGACAATTTAAGCACAACAACAAGCTCTCTCTTCCTAATCAAGATGATTGCAAAACTAGAAAGGACTCAAAGTAATGCACACCAAAACAATGACCAACACAGAACCCCAACAAACAATGGGAGGT
Source organism: Loripinus fragilis (assembly GCA_964019695.1). Lineage (NCBI taxonomy): Eukaryota > Metazoa > Mollusca > Bivalvia > Lucinida > Lucinidae > Loripinus > Loripinus fragilis. The sequence goes on from OZ026524.1 coordinate 44,652,286, forward strand.
ACATGATAAATCAACAACAACAGAACCACCGCCTTATAATGGACGGAAGTCAAAGCCACCGGGGCGGGGCTTAAGGGGCTTAAATGCATTTTGCATGCGCCAAATCTTCGCCCTAGACTATGTTGTTCTTCAAACATAAAAAAATTGTTAAGCTCGCATGTATATAGGCTTCCTTACTATAGTCCTGCCGCAATAATAAGAAACGCGAAAATCGGGAATAATATTTTATTACATGCATTTTTCCGAAAATTAAGCTCAAGTCTGAATTTAGAATATCCTGCAGTGTCAGAAGAAAATTGTTTGAAGAATCTACTACCACTGCCCTGACCCCTAATCTCTTGGGAATTTCGACTTTTTTAGGCTTTCTGAAAAGCGGGGGGAATTCAAATGGTGTAACAGCCATGTGACGGCTTATATATCTGAACTTAAATTTCTACAGGTAAGTGTCAAAAGCATCACACATTTTAAAATCGTGATTGCTTTCAGTGTACATGCCAGCTTTATTTTTAGCACTGTCATTCAGTTGAAAGTACCGATTCAATCAGCGTAGTCACAGATCCAACTGATACAATACGATCAGTTTGATCCGAGTAAATACTGTTTGCTATATTTGTAAGGACATTTCCTACTAAAACAGTGTGATGTGGCTATTATCGACAGATTTATAAAACAACTTTTACAGTGGTAAACGGCCTAAACATTATCAACTACATATATGTAATTTTATAGTCAGCCATTCAAGTAGTGGTGCTGAACAATAATAGTTTTTTCACAAAATGGATTGGTCCTATCCCAGGATTATCCCTGTCAAGTGTCAAATAAGTGGAACAAAACGCCTAAATTCTACCATCAGAATTATTAGAACAAAAGTTAGCCGTGATACCAGGCAATATCTTTTGTCAAAATACTGCCTGAAATGATTCAAGATTATTGAATACTCAATGTGATATAAATTGAAAACGTTAATCTAAAGTCATTTATTCGCGATCCTAATTTATGCAGCAGTACTTTATATATGTACGATACACTTAATGCTATACTAAACAAAAGTGAAAACGGTACACTACAATATTTTATATTTTGTGAGAAAGTGAAGGACGAAAAGTATTTACTAAAGATTAATAACGTTTTCCAGACATCCAGCAAGCGATTCGTCGAAACTCCACCAATTTGTCTCTTTTGATGTTTTAGTTATGTTCCTTATTGTGTTTAATGCTTTATTCACCGAATTTTGCAATTGCGAATGCGCAAAAAAGATTGTTATGCTTATCAGAATTCGTCATACTTGTGATGCATTATTACACAAGAAAACTGTTTTATCACTTGAAACAAGCTCAGAAGTCAATTTCGAATTTATCAAATTTGTAAAAAAAGGAAAATGTCTCCCTTTGACAAAACAAATAAATAATACTTTCCTGATTGCGTGATAGTCGAAAATATCACCCTGAGGAATGTCATTATCACATTTCCAGAGATTATATTTTCGACTATCACCCAACCAGAGAATGTAATATTTATTTTATAATACCGAATATTAGATCCTTTATTTTCTACCGTCTTATGCCTACCGTGGTGAAGGGAGTTCCAAAGGGAAAATGATGCACATCATCTTATCTATATGCATGAATAAAAAACATCTTTCACAAAAAATGGTTCTTTGAAGTAGTTTGAATGCTCGAAATGACCATGACGTTCAGTCAAACAAATTACGTTATAAAAAGTCGACTACGCCAAACCTTATACCAAGCAGCGTCATTTAAATGGGATACTGTACGAGATGTGGTTTTGTTGCAAAATAGAAAATTTCGCAAAATCGGCTCAAATTTGGTCTCAACGTGTTCCTCTCGTCCTAACGAAGAAAACGAGTACCTACAATTAATGTTTCTGACCATAAACAACGAAGTTATTGGGAGTGGAAAGAGGCCAAATCATGTCTCATGTTGAATGTCTCCTGACGTAAACGAACCGTATGCGCATCGGCGTTACGCATCAGACGAACGCCTGATATTTTCGACTATCACCCGCTGCTATGACAAACGAGTGACAGTATTCGCCGTCGCTATAGTAGCGGGTGATATGAAAGTTTTGTATGGGAAATTCACGTGAGATATAATAATCTTCGATTTATCACGATTTTCGATAACTTTCTTTCTTTTACCAAATCAGGTAGACCTATCAGCACATTGTTCCTAACATTTCTCGGCCAGTAATGTGCGCAGACTAAGATGCAACAACACATTTATTTTGCTATGGAGATTTAAGTGATAAAATTTCAAGCTTGGCCATTTTGATGAAAACCCAGCTTTCTAAGGTTGCTTTTCTAAACGATCAAAACACATTTCTGGTTGTCAAATGCCTTTGACTACCATTTCCTTCAGTAGGATCTGGTTGGCAGTGGATTTCTGAAGGCCTAAACTGTGTTAGATTTCTGTTCAAATTTGTAACCTGAAAAAGTGGACCCCTGTCACATTTAAATGACTTTCATGTGTTTCCTCGTGACAATATCCGTAAACTTATATACTTTATGCATAACCCAGTCTTTGAACATTCAGTAACACTTTCATTTGCTTTGCTGGCTTGCGTCATTTTGCATATAAATGGCAAACAATTCAGGTGTAGCGTTTTCACTTTTGTTCAGTATATAACCTACACGGCGATCACTGACCTGAACGCCATCGAATGAGTTAGTCAACCGTTGCATATTTTTAATAAACTGGGTCAGTTTATGTCCATTCTACCAACAGTAATACTCCCCCGTTGAAAAGAACCAAAAATATGCCAAAATTCCATCAAATTACAGAAAAGCTCAGCAAAAACATCAGGTTGAAAATTTCGTCAAAAATACTGCAGCTTTTTCTACCCGCATATCGAAAATATCAAGAGAAAATAACTTGAAAAGATGCACTTAAAGTCGATTTTTCGCGTTTCTTATTAATGCGGCAGTACTTTAATGCAATGCATCACCACAGAGAAACAATCTAATCAAATTAACACACTATCTACGTGAAAATGACGAAGATTCAGCAATAGCTATACGGTGGACAGCGGCCATCTTGGATGCAGAAAATTCGTTTCTGATTTAAGGACCACATTGATCACACCAGGTAGGCGGCAATCGAAAACGTTATCAACGAAGGCGGATCAAAAATCGATAGAAACAGTGTTTTCGATTGCCATTTGTCGCCAGTGGCCAGTGGGGCGACAAATAACAATCGAAAACACTGTTTCTATTGATTTTTTATCTACGTTCTTCGATAGTATTGGCGTTTTCGATTGCCGCCTACCCGGTGTGTTAATATCTCTTGCGATTCTTCCCTTCCATGAATTCTGATTGTCTTAATTTTGCACACGCTTAATTTAAGCTGACAGTATGTTTGTTTGACCAACTTTGCTCACCATTAATTAGTTGCCAAGCCTACTGTCGGTGGTAGAGGCATACTTTACCGATGGTAGGTTTCCAGGCTTCATTTCCTTCTTTTTTTTGTTTGTTTGTTTTGATTATTTACGTCCCAGTTAAAGCTGCATACTCTGTAACTAAGAACATTTTTCGAAAAAATTATTTTCTTTTTAAATCATTTGTAAAAGTAGTTTTAAGCTATGTTTTCACAATAAAAATGTTCAGTACAGCTGAAAACTGCATGGAAAAGTGAATTATATTATCAAATAGGTGTATTTTTCTCTTGTTGGTAATTATTTGCGTCCCTCCAATAATTCTAGACCGTTGAATTTTAACGTAAATGCAGTTGTTTTGATAGTGATAACTTGTTAAGATTTACAAAAATGGTAAAATGTTTACCTGAATTTGAGTATTTTTACTGTATTCTTGAAAAATAAAAACATTATTCTTAAAATTAGAAGATCAAAAGATACAGACTATGCAGCTTTAACAATTTTTCATTCATGTAGGGTTGTGCCTTCCTGGGTTGAACCAGTACCAAGCATAAGATAAAGAGTCTTGCTCAAGGACACAGCATGTTATACATAAAACACAAAATTTCATTTCTCATGAGTATTGATGAAAACATGAGAATTAGAGAGAAAGAATACAGGAAAGTTAAGGGAGTATACCTACAAAATGGTTCATATCTTAATTTCCAATTGCCCTAGAGTAGCAAACTGGGTACCGTATAAAACAGCATAATCGAAGTGTGTTTAAGTACCTAAATAAAAAGTCGAAGATCTATAGCAACTTAGATATGAGTAATTATTTAAGTACACTGCTATCAATTTGTATACATTTTTTCTCGTATTTTTAAAGTTTTCATCAATATTGATCTTATACAAATTAGATAATTCTTATATCTGCACACTGGGTAAAAGTGTTATGCATAGACTTAAATTAAGTATATAATGTTTGTAGTCTAGGGCAATTAGCAGCTGAGATGTTAGTCATTTTGTAGGTATACCCTTTTATTTTTCGGCGATTTTTCTTTTCATTCTAATTTTGATATTGATATTTATGAATATGTAAATGAGACAATTTGCATATTTACCATTGAGAAAAAGGACTGTGTCGTAGCAATAAGTTGGCACCATGTTTGCTACTTTAGAGCTATAAGCAGCTGAGATATGAGTAATATTATAGGTATATCCCCTTAATTTTCAAGTAATTTTCTCAAAATTATCATGGTTTCATCAATATTCATGAATATAATTATAATGATCATTTGCAAATGTGATCATTTGTTAAACATTATATTGTCTTAGCATTAATTTAAACCCAAGTTTAGTGGCTCAGTGGTAGAGTGCTTGACTCGAGACCGAAGGGCCGCAGGTTCGAGCCTCACCGGCGTCCCTGCGTTGTGGTCCTTGAGCAAGATACATTTATCCTAGCTTAGTACTGGTTCAACCCAGGAAGACCCGTCCCGCATAACTGAAAGATTGTTGAGTGGACGTAAAGAATCAAATCAAACAAAATAAACCCAAGTTTGGTATTCTAGTGTACTTAGCAACTGAGATATTATTAGATTTGTATGTACACATCCTTGATTTTCCCGCGATTTTTGATTCTTTTCTACTGTTTTAATTTAAATTTATGAATATTCATGTTAGAGATATTTTTCATAACTGACATTAAGGTAAAAGTAGTATCACACTGATAAATGTATACGTCGATTTGCTGGTATTTACGCGTATTGCCGGTACTTCATAGACCGGAAGTGGTAGATATTGGCGTTAATACGTAATATAGAAAAAATATGCCATATGCCTAAAGGGCTATAGAATGAGATCATTTTTAAGTATTAGGCATGCACATGGCGATTTATGTAAGCATTCAGGAATAGATTCGAGTACCGATCTGAATGATCGGTACTCGAATCTATTCCTAAATGCTTACATAAATCGCCATGCACATACTGAATACTTAAAAATGATCTAATTCTATAGTCCTTTAGGCATATGGCATGTTTTTCTATATAGTATTAACACCAATATCTACAACTTCCGGTATATGATGTACCGGCAATACGCGTAAATACCAGCAAATCGACGTATACATTTACCAGTGTGAGTATGTCTAAGCATTGATTTGGCACCAAGTTTCATACTCTAGGACACATTGCAGGTGAGCTATTGGTAATTTTATATACACACACCTTAATCTTTCTAAGATTTTTTCTCCCGTTAAAATTCAAGAATATGAATTAAAATTCAAGAATATGAGTATTAGATAATTTGCATATCTAACTACCTAATAAAACTTCTATGTCCAGGGATTAGTTTAGTACCATTTTAATATTCTAGGATGAGTTGCTGTTGATATGTGAGTATTTTGTACAAACACTCCCCTTCTTTAAAGGTGCATAATGCGTTGCCATGGAAAACATGAAATGTCATATAACCAAAGCGCATTTATTTTTAGGACACTATTCTTTTTGCATTTTAGTGGTCCCATTGAACAAATTCACCCATAATAAAATGCCCTATGAGTTCAATTACACCCATGGATACTAGTATGCCCAATGGTTATTCATGAATATGCAAATGAGATCATTTTCATATTGGACCACTGGATAAAAGGACTTATCAAATTGTATCACTGTTGATATATGTACTTGCAACAATGGTGGTTTGATGATGTTTTGAGGCTGAAAATAATTTTATTTATATTTTTATGATTTTACCTTATTTTCAAGGGTTTCATTAATATTCATAAATATGTAAATTAGATGATTTACATATTCGACCACGGGAAGAAAGGCATGTGTCTAAGCTTTGATTTGACACCAATTTTAGTGCTCTAGGATAAGTAGAACCCTAGATAGGATTGAAATTGTGGGCCTACATACCATCCCCCCCCCCATTATCGAGAATCATTTTTTGCTTGCCATGGAAACCATGCATTTTCACATAGCCCATGCCATTTTTTAGAATTACTTTGTTTCTCATTCAGGAGGTCCCAATGAACAATTTGACACCCATGAAAAATAGTCCTGGGGTGCAGGGTAACCTAAATTGGATGCCGGGGTAAAATTAACTGAATGACTGGACACAAAGTAGGTTCTTTTGTTATTGTTGTTTTTGAGAAGCTATGAACACAACGGAGATGAGGAACACGTATCTGTAAACTGCTATAATTATGTTCATTCAGTTAATATTTACATTGTACCAAATAACGACCATATTAGTGATTTCAGAATCACTTTATTCAGAATGCAATACAATTGTATTCTTTTGCATTGTATTATTGTCATAAACTGCGAAGGAACTAAGTAGGAGGCAAGGTGAATGTACATGTAATTTTATTTAACAAGGATAAATAGCCAAACCAGCGGGACAACAGTAATTGATTCCCTGTACAACGAATGCAAGAGTATCCACAGTCCCTAATTGTTGTTTTATCTTAGCAAACCCTGATGAAATGTTGCATCCTGTAGAATTTCATCTGGTTATTCACTGTTTGCCAAAGTATCCGCTTACAGGTTTCATATACCAATTGTAAGTAAGCCTTTAATATACAGACACACCCATACGACCGTTATCCATTTTCTTAAAACCAAGTATGACCAGGATGGCCGAAGTTCTAGTCAATTTTGGTCACCCCAACGTATTATGAGCATTACATTGTTAACTGGTACTCCGTGTATAGTTTGTACAGCGTGCTGGATTTCTAAAATAAGCAAATTCACATTCTTCGACTAAATGTTTCTCCATTTCTTGGTGGTAGAGCCGCTTCATTAAAATGTTTAACACTGACTGATCGTATCTATGACAAGAATGATTCACAACCACATTGTCATCAATATGGCACTTCAATATTTGTCTCATTGACTTGGTAGTAAACATGCACTCTTCTACAAGAGCGCACATCGTCCATGGCTTCAGAATACCTTCGACGACGTCATGTTTAGCATAAATTGCTATGAAACCGGCTTCAACCATTACCAAGCGATCGTATAGGCATGGTGGCTCGTTTAAAACTTGAAAAGTTTGTTCGTCTGTCTGTTCGCGGATCCACAGCTCTCTCCGTGGCCTTGGCCTCTTCACCTGAACAATTCCGGAAGTTACTGCCTTATCAAAGAGAGGTTTGAGGTCACCAGTAGTGAAGCGGACGCTGGAGTCCATCCAAATGACAAACGGGTATTCTTGTAGTACCAACTAGAAATAATAAAAAAAAATCACTGTTTTAAGGTAACCAACCCCAGGAAATATATTAATTATGAAACCTGTGCAATTTTGCACCTGTTACATATTCTGTACATTTCCCGCGTTTGTAACACTTTAGTGTATAGGTACTTTTTATTCATGTAATGGCATGTATGTGCCCAATTTCAGCAGTTATGAAATACTCAAGTGGGCAGCTCATTAAACTGAAGATAACAAGGGTCAACCTATCAAAAATATCACGATTCTTTTGATCTCATTTTTAGTGTCTCCCGATAAACACTTATATAGCTAGCTGAAGGGTTGTTAATGGTAGACTGTAGAGTTCAGTAAAAGGTTGTATATTCGACCTTGCTGCGCCATACAATATTTCAATACACTGCAGACTCAGAACAGTTGGCTTCTGGTGAAGCTGTCTGATCAGGTCTGCACTGTTTGTGTTTCGAATGGAAACGTTTGCCATAGTTTGGCGTCATTAGAATGACAATTGATAAAAACATAAATTGGTTCAGGTTCTTCGGCGTAGCAAGGGTTTAATTTGACCATGATATTTGTGAATTTCATTTCGACCAATCGAAATGGCTCTACTATCCTAACCTTTACCGATAACCAATAGAATATACGCTTCTATGAACAGATGGGATTGGAGATACCTCAAAACCGGGGTGCATCCTTCCCCATCTCAGTTAGTTTTGGCTTGACACAAGAGAGTGAAATTGGGAAAGGTTTTGGACAGTCGGGTTTCTAAAAATTATTATTTAAATTAAATAAATAAATCACTCCACTTTGGACTTGTAAAATAAATTGTCGAAATTCAGGGTTGTTAATCATTGACTTTAAAAAAATACACAACGCGGAGGAACAGTATAGACATTGATCAGTAATCACACTTGTTGATTGGTACCGTGCTCACAGATATTGACAGTATTACACGTTTGTCTCCACAAATGGTTTAACGTGAACTGTCACTGTGAGACTGATTTAAGCTCCTCCCTCTCCCTCCCTCCCTCTCTCTCTCCCTCCCTCTCTCTCTCTCTCTCTCTCTGTGGGGGGTTGTGTTTGGTACCGTTTTTGTGATATAAATATTTGTGCTCATTCTATTCTATTAGAGAGAGAGAGAGAGAGAGAGAGAGAGAGAGAGAGAGAGAGAGAGAGAGGGTAAAACCTGTCTAAAACGACCACTCAAAATATACAAAACAAAGGTCTTTAACGACAAATGGTAGCTTCATGGAGGTCGAAAGTATTGCAGAATTTCAAGTTAATTGGTCTTGAAAACCAATTTATGGTATTTGTTTGAGTGGCCGCTTAAGACAGGGTTTACTGTAGTTAGGGAACACGTGCAATGTGACGTCATATGTGATCAGTTTAGTAGGTAGCCATCTTGGAAATTATCCTAATGCGTGTCAAGTTTTCTGCCTTATTCTCTCTGTAACACCAAGCAGCCATTTCATGAGCTAGCCCGCAGCTTATGTACAGTAAAGCCTATCTTAAGCGGCCACTCAAAAAGACAGAAAATTGTTTTTAAAGACCGATTATCGCTTAATGCAGGTCAAAAGTATTGCAGAATGCTCCAATTACCAGTGTGGGAAAAGCTCGTGGACTCGATAAAGCTCGTGGATTATCTCCACGTACATGCACGTGGACAAACCATTGTATAACCATTACACAACTATTACAACCCCGGCCTAGTTGAGGAGATAGGAGTCATATATTCTCTAATCATTAAAAATTAAGCCCACCGATCACTCTCAATAAAATTTTCGCTTATTCATTAATGAATTCATTTATTCATAAAAATATGACATCTTATAAAGTTACGTCTTATTTTTTAAGGGTTTCCTTACCCTTATTTTCCATCTCAGGCCACAAAGGTTGGTTCTATTCTCAATGCTCTCTAACTTTCATTTTTTTATTCACATTTGGCTTATTCTTAAGGAGATGTTGCTTTCAAAAGCTCTTACTTGTATGAACTTTTTCCTGTATAAACAAAAATGGCTATTTTATCATGGAGACGGATACCTTTGGCTATATTGTTGTATGGGCAATTTATACATCTCACACAGATCACTTTACGCCCCAACATACAGCTTTTGAGCACTCAGCAGCATGCTTTTCAGTCGTTTTTGAGTTATTTCCTGGTTTTATTCCGTTTACAATATTGTGGCATATTCGGGTGAATTTTAGATAAAAATGTTACCATGAACAAGAACTACAGTTATCCAACGACAATATGGGGAAGTATTTTGACCCAAATATAAGTATTTCTTGTATTTTTTACAATTTTTGCTTTTGACCTTGAAACATTTATAAGCAAAAATTAGAAAAAATATATTGTTCTACCAGAAATATGTACATTTGGGCGAAAATACACTCACATATTGTAGTCAGATAATTGTAGTTCATGTTTATGTAAATGTTTTTCTCTAAAGTTCACCCAGCGTGTCACAATATTGCAAACGGAATAAAACAAGGAAGTAACTCAAAAACGACTGATAAGCATGCTGTCGATTGCTCAAAAGCTGTATGTTGGAGCGTAAAGAGATCTATGTGAGATGTATAATTTGTTCATACAACAATGTGGCCAAAGATATCCGTCTCCATGATAAAAACGCAAGTTTGTGTTTAATCAGGAAAAATTTCATGCAAGTAAGAGCTTTTGGAAGATATATCTCCATCAGGAACCGATACAATCGAGTACCATACCTGACCCAGGACACCATATGGGAAAGTAACAAAACGCAAGAAAACATCACATACAAGAGAGCCAAGTAATAGCGAATTATACAGAAAGGTAGATCTCTCTCTCTCTCTCTCTCTCTCTCTCTCTCTCTCTCTCTCTCTCTCTCCAAATATACTATTTCTCTCTTTATTTTTTGAGCCTGCACATTCATGGGATTCTGGTACGTATCGCATTGTCATATTTGTAAATTGAAGATTCTAGGACCAAACTTTAGATCTCTGGTCTCGCTGGATGCGTCAAATTTTGCGTTTTAGTGGGACTGGGGGTGCACAAGTGTGATGGGCGCCAGAGACTGGCGTGTTGGCTCCATAATATTGCAAAATACATATGAGCCGTGACATGAGATTTCCAACAATGTGGCATTTTGACATGAAAAGACTCAGACGAGCATGTGCAGCCTCCTTTTAAACTTAGAAACTCCAAATGATGTTCTGTCAGTAGCTTGTTGCTCATAAAATATTAAATGGACTAGCAAAGGCTCTAATCAGACTGCGCGTATGCACAGGCTGATCTGAGGCTTTGCTGGCCGCACATACGTCTCATGTCGCGGCTCATATATGATAGTGTAACGTGTCAATGAAATATAAGTATGGTGATTTTTTTAAATAGTATGTGTTAGAGTGGTGATATATGTAAACTGTGATTGACTCTTGTGAATAAAGCTGCTTCAACAGCAGGTGGGACAAAACTCATATTAATTAGTTAAATCTTACAACTTCATAATGGCATTATATAATAAGTACATAAAATATCATGTAAGCTTAAAACTAATTTTGCGACCCACTTTCTGCTGAAAAACGCTTCATAACATGGACAAAAAACAAAAACAAAAACAAAAAAAAAACAAAAAAAAACATGGACACTTGTTGACAAGTTATGCTTGTGCATGCCTGCTATGTAACGCATACATAATTGTATAATGTATTTTGTATGACATATTGGAAATAATATAAAAAGAGCCAAGAGGTCAGCCTTTTCCCAACCGGTGACCACAAGGCTGCAAGAAGCAGACAAGACATCATGACAAAGACAAAGACAAATCACAGAACGCAAATGACAAAAAAAAATCCACAAAAGAGCACCGCATTGGAACATTCAGTTTCAACATCCTCATTTTTTGTTTGTTCTGTATCATTTATTATTTTTGCTATTCATTTAAATATATATATATATTATGGACTCATTATTCGCTTATCATTTTTTGCTCTTTTATTCTCTTATTGTTATAAAAGAATACCATTATTCTCCAATTAGGGTAAAGTCGGGTAACTTCGGACATCTAAATTCGGACATCGACCTTGTTTGTTTCACATTTTAATTATTGGAATAAAAAATAGATTAGCAAACCAAACATTGAAAATCCTGATGAGACGGCTCATAAGGAACCGTCTAATCTGGATTTCCACTGTTTGCAAATGTGTGTCCGAATTTACCTGATGTCAGAATTTACCCGAATTCACTCTAACCCCATCCAGACCTCTTACATGTATCATAAACACATGAACTGTTTCATTAACTCTTTGTATAGTGGAAACCCCTAAACGGGTACTCTGGTAAACAGTGAAGACACATCAGGGTTTACACTGTTTGTTAAGGTACAAAAAAAAGTTATTAGACAAAAAACCACAATATTTTTAAAGATTATAATCTGACATCCAAAGATATTTACAATGGACCATTCCATGATAAATGTATCAATACCAGAAGGAAGAATCCATCAATATACAGTAGAACCTGCCTTAAGCGGCCACTCAAAATAGACAAAACAAAGGTCTTAATGACAAGTGGTTGCTTAATAATGGTCGAAAGAATACTTTTGACCTGCATTAAGGGATAATCGGTCTTGATAACCAATTTTTGGTCTTCTTTTTTGAGTGGTCGCTTAAGAAAGGTTTTACTATACAAAGGGGTTATTACCTGTAATACGATCGGTTTCCATATACAGCCTTTGATAGTTTTAAAATGCTCTGGGAGAAGGTGAAAGGGAAACATTCTCACCGTACATCGACAGGCTGTAGACAGCTAAAAATAGATTCATTCAGAACATAGATTTATGTTCGTCAGGGGCCGAGGGAGAAGTTAAAAACCGAGGGCTCTTGGTTTTTAACATCTTCCAGGGAACCTGACAGCGTTAAAGCATTGAACAACACTTGTAAAAATGTTTGATCGTTATTAATTATTACAAAAATCAACGATTTATTTACCTTACATCTCCATCTCATTTTTCCACTGAGGGCAAAGCCCAATAATTTTAACATCTCATTTTGTCACCATTTTGCAGTCAATAGGCGTTGGTATTTTACATAAATAATAAACATTTTAGTACATTCTTGGCGATGTATTATCATTTAACCAAATAAACCTGTCCATTCACGGTTTTTGAATGAACTTCAATTAATTATAAAGGATTGTAGATACCAGAGAATTACGTCTTTAAAGTAAATATTGCAGCCACGGTATTTAGTTCATCACTATACATAACTTACCAGGCAAATAAATGAACTAGTACCAGTTTCAAGATGAGAAGCGTAAGACTTGAAACCAAAAAACGGGCTACTTTTGTAAACAGTAAAGATCCAGATAAAATGCTACAGAGCGTTTAGATAAAATCAATCTTCAGAGAAAGAAATACAATATATTTTGGAAATTTTATCTGTGAATAGAATATTACGTCGTGGGAACTACTGCTTAATTGATGCAACTACCCCAAAAAGTATTGTAACTATCTCAGTGACCTGGGAACTACCAGATAAAAAAGTGGGACCTGACTCTTTTACGAGTTAACATTTGGAACAATTAGAAAGGACCCTTTTTAGCTCACATGAGCTGAAAGCTCAAGGTGAGCTTTCCTGATCGGTCTTCATCCGTCCTGCATCTTGCATCCCTCTGTCCACTTTTTCTTTAAACAAGATCTCCTCCTGAACCACTGGCCCAAGTTTAAAGAAACTTCACATGAAGGCTTCCCATTTTGCCCTCAACCAAAATTGCATAAATGGTTTAGCTCCACCGAACACAAGGCCCGCTAGAGCTCTAGATAAGAAATCTTTAAATGACATCTCTTGAACCACTCGTCCAAATTCAAAATAAATTCACAGAATTGTTCCTCTTGATATCCTCTACCAAAATTGCACAAATGGTTCCGCTCTGATGAACAAAAGTTCCGCCAGAGCTCCAGATAAGAACTTTCTTTAAAAGACATCTCCTCCTGAACCGCTGGTCCAAATTAAAAAAAAAATCACAAAATAGGTTTCTCATATTACTCTCTACCAAAGTTGCACAAATGATTCCGATCCGCTGAATAAAAAGGCCACCAGAGCCCCAGATAAAATATCTTCAAATGGCATCTCCTCCTGAACCACTGGTCCAAATTCAAAATCATTTCACAGAATTGTTCCTCATTAAGCATTCTACCAAAATTGCACTAATAGTTTCACTACAACGAACAAAGGGGCTGCCAGAGCTCTAGATAGCAAATGTCTTATAATGACATTTCCTTCAGTCCAAATTCCAAAATAATTTCACAAAATTGTGCCTCAGAATGCCCTTTACTGAAATTGCACAAATGGTTCCACTCCGCTGAACAAAAGAGCCACCAGAGCTCCAGATAAGAAATATCTTTAATCAACATCTCCTCCTGAACCACCGGTTCAAATTGGAAATAATTTTATAGAATTGTTCCTCATGATGCCTTCTTCCAAAATTGCACAAATTGTTTCACTCCACCGAACAAAGGGGCTGCCAGAGCTATAGAAGACAAATATCTTTTAATTACATTTCCGCCCGAACCACTCTCTCAAATTCAAAATAATTTCACAGAAATGTTCCTTATGATGGCCTCTACCAATAATGCACAAACAGTTTTGCTCGGCTTAATACTGTGATCGCCAGAGCTCTAGATAAGATATGTCTTTAAATGACACCTTCTTTGGAACCACTGGTCCAAATTTAAAGTAATTTCACAGAAATGTTCCTCATGATGCCCTCTTCTAAAATTGCACAAATGTTGTTGTTTTTTGCTCCGCCGATAAAGGGGTTGACAGAGCTCTAGATAATGAAATCTCCTGAACCACTTCTCCAAAATCAGAATAATTTCACAGAAATGGTCCTCATGTTGCCCTCTAGCAAAATTGATCAGATATTTCAGCTTGGCTGACCAACAAGGCTAGAAAAGCTAAAAATAGAAATATCTTTGAATCATATCAAATCTCCTTAGCCACAGACCAATACATCATCTACTTATGTGCTAGGACTCAGATGAGCGATCCAGGGCCCTAGGATCCTCTTGTTTATCATGTTTTCAAAAGTCGACTCAAATTGACGGAGACAATCTAAAGGTTCCTTTGAACTGACACAGTCCTAGGAGAAACGTGGAACGATACTCATTCTATACAGAGCAGATGGAAATATTTGAAAAAAAAATACTTTCAGATAAAATTCATAGCCGTTAAACGGAAAAAATGAAACCAACTGTATCCACGTATGTTCCGCATGAGGCGTGGTACGCTCACATATATGCGCTTACAATTTCCTCTCTTGTTAGTCTACTGGCTAACCTCTGCAAAAGGAGAGTAGAGGCGTGGGAACGAAATTACGAACTGACGCAATTTCGTGGTAGTTCCTATAATATATGAGCCGCGACATGGCGTTTGTTTCAAAGTATCTTTAGTTACAGCTCTAATGAAATGAATAATAGTGCTGCAGCAGAGGTTACCAAAAGTGTACCCATACTGGAAGGGTAACAAGTAGCATCATACATCATTTTAAAGCTTAGAGTGTGCTGAGTTTAGAACTGCATGTTGCCACTTTCAGAATTTTGTGCGAAAACAATAACGGCCCTTTAAACATGGGTATCGTCATTATAGCTCAGAAAGGAATGATGATTTCTTTTTATGACAAGAAGTATACATACTGTATAAAAATCATGTTATTAGGTTGTATATGATCCAATAGTTAATATTAATTTTGTTTGCATTTGATATGCTACTTACGCACATTGACAACTATAATTAAAAGGTCATTGAGTGCAAAAGTCGCGAAAACCAATGATTTTTACAAATAGTCATGTTTATTGCATTTGATCTACATGTACATTTTTAAATCATAAAAGGAGCCTTTCCTTGCAATATCAAGTAAATATAAATGCATTTAATGTAGCAATTTATCCAATTATAATGTCCCCCAATAGTTTATAGCAGTTGTAATACAACTCTGAAGGGAATACAAACGTGCATAAATCTACTTGTTAAAATTTATACGTCTGCATATTTTGATATGGGTTTATTTACGAAAGCTTTAGAAATCACTTGGGCTAAAACGATGTACATGAAATATATCTTTCTATGTAATGGTGGAATGCACCTTTTCATAACAGGTTTTGCTAGCATTGGATACCTTCATGGTAAGGCGAGACTCGGAGTACTGTCATTTGAGTTTGAGTTTGTTTGCAGTTCATTTGAATTTGAGTTTGTGTGCAGTTTGTTATTGTGGTATTTCCTGGTCATACTCGCTTACTTTTTGATGTCTCTGCTGTTGTCTGTGTAAAACAAAAGTTGTCTGGAAAAGAGTGTGACAAAGCTTTCAATGAGTCAGTTATCATGCCTTGCCTCTTCCTCACCGTGCTGTTGGGGTGATTGTGGCAGCTCCTGGTCGTACTCACTTACTTTTTAAACTAACATTTTCTATACAGTTCTTGAAAGTGGTGCTGCAAGACCAACAGAACTTTTCTCTGATGATGTCCAGTGTCATTTGCATGAGTTCTAAGAGGAATCCTGACTATGAATCAGACGCAGAAATGAACATATAACTGTAATTAACTAATACTATCTGGTTCTTTTTGTGAAGTTGTACAGATTAACCTGCTATCAGAGTTCAGGTAAAAGGAAGGGAATATCTATTTCTCCAACATTATTACTTTTGGAATGACTCGCTGGAGATAGTATTGTTTACTTTTTAACTATTCCTCTCCCCAACTAGGTTTTGTCTTTGAGATGTGTATCAGTTTGCAAAGGCGAAACTATTCCCTCTGATGTTTACAAGCAACGTATATGTATATCATATCAAATCCTTCAAATGCAGTATATTCCTGAAGAGGCTATGAATGGTTTCCATGAAGGCTAATGTACTGTAAAAATGTCAGAGGACAAGTTCTATTCTGCCTAGATTAACTGTGTGGTCAATGCAACAGAGTACAAAGTTTTAATAGGATCTAGAAGAATCACGGGACTAACCTTAAAAGGCAATTCATTGACTAGGTCACGTGGTTCCTGAGCCAAGCCTGTGACCGCAAAGTACTGAATACTGTTCCACAACTATGTATGTCGAAGTGTATGTACATGTACAGGTAAACCAAACCAGAGATGACCTTCACACCATTCTGATTCAAAAGCACTAATATGATTCGTTTGTAAAAATAATTTAGATGTTTGACAGTCGATTCATTGATCCCCTTTGACCCCACAGAGGCCACGCCTCACACTTCTAACGGATTTTGCAACATGCATTGTATCATCCAGGCTTGCTAGGTGCCTTATAGGCACAGGAAGTGAGGAAATCATTCATGAAGGAAGGATTTATAAAGCTTGATGGACAAGACAAACCTCAGAAGATGTTCTATGAACTCAAACAAAAGGCCAACAATAAGACACTGGCAGACATGCCAAAGATAAAGCAGTGTAGTCATGAATGATTAGGTGATGCGTCTGTGTTTTTAAGCAGCTTGCTCTTTCAGGGGGTATCTTGTCTATTGATAATGCACAAGCAGTATTAAAATATTTTCAAAAACTATGGCTCGAATCAATGACCAGATTTCATCCATTAAGTCAAAAGCATTTCTAAAGGCAAAGAAGCATTATTGAGAAAACAGAATGCATTATCTTTGATGCTAGAGCTTTGATACAGATGCTACCAATACTGTCTAAAGCGGCTAAAGTAACATCTGTAGCCATAGTTAAACAGTTCCGTGTCTACGTACTTTAGGCCAGTTGCATCTATTAGTCCATTTCACAGATACACATTGTATTTGACATGTATAGGGTAAATAGTGTGAATACGCTAGTATGCCAAAAAAGAGGCAACACCACAATGGGACATAAAATGCTTCTACAAGCAGACATGAAAGTACTCAAAGAATAGAGGAAATTATTATCCGGAGGCAAAACTAAGGACAACCTTGTAGCTTATTACACCGGCACTGATAAAAGCCAGATGAACAGAAACATACAATCTTCATCAGTGGTGGACTGAAGGACAGAGCCATCAAAGCGACCAAAGATGAGCATAAGGACATCTCAGAGCTACGAGAGAAAGCGAACACAAGGTCGTATACACGCCTCAGCTGCTGCAAAATGTCCCAGTACAGATTTTCTGTTTCTTATTGTAACTTCCTCATCATAGATAAAAAAGAAGCTACAAATGAGATCTTTCTTACATGTCGAATTGGCATATGATGTTGCTATCAGACATTATATCCCTGTTAACATCTTATTCACCAGTCTTACATAAGAACAACACACAATACTTATCATAAAATGCTGTCTGGCTGGATGTGATATAGGCAGTGCTTTCTTTGGGGTTGGTAGGATATCCGTTTTCAAACGCATGATTCAGGGTGCACTGAAATTTTAGGGACTGAAATATCTTGGCCATGGGCCTTTATTAAACTGCCAAAAGTTTACTTGCACTCAGTCTGTTGAAGCAATATACGAAAAACTAGACCCTACATCCCTAAACGAGGTAAGCTTAGCAAATGCAGCAACAAAAGTCCTATCCACAAATAACAGTTTCCATTTGCATATTCTACATTCTACCCGCCCACTGAACAAAATGAATATGGATAAAAGATAGTTGAATACAATAATGACACACTTACTGTATGAGGGTCTAGATGGGGTATAATGATTAGTGAATAATGGCCCTTTTTATAATGAATAGTGAGTAATGAGCCAAAAAATAATGAATAGTGAATAATGAGATCCTAAAAAATAATGAATAAACATGTTTTTTCTATTGAATTGAAGATAAAATTAATGAATAGTGAATAATCAGAATTCTTTACCATCTTTCTAACCTATAATGAATAATTGGTCTTATTTTAATGAATAACCCAAAATTTTAATGAAATGAATAATGGGCTAAATTTTTAATGAATAGTGAATACCAGACCCCCCATCCAGACCCTCCTGTATGCGTCCTTTGATGATGAACCATTCAACAGCTGCCTAAAAACTTTTAAATGACCTTACATGCAATTGCGAGAACAGTATCTGTGACGATAACTGTACATTATATATGTTTTCACAATGAACACCTATGTGCACTAACCTAACAACCTAACCTATGAACGCAAAATAGCAGCTCCATGAAAACACATTTTTGTACATTGTCCATGCAAAACATAAGTGATTCGAATTAGAGAATGTCATGTGCTTTAACATCACTCTTTGACAGATGGAAGGATAAATACACTACACCTTTATTGCGAAACATTTTAGACCAATTTGACTGTAAATGTCTTTGGTGAAGAACTCATTTTCATGGTCTTTAGGAATTCCACTTTGGCTTCAACAAGTAATGGTGTCTCACATGCATGCTAGTCATTTAAGAGTATGGCAGACACAGCTGAGCAATATTGCTTCATCCTGTTTTGATTTTGATAAAACGTTATACTAAACCATCATGACATTAGTTCTGAGGGAACGCTGTGTCACACCTGCTCCAGTAAAGTCATATATATGTCTGTCACAGTCAAAATACTGGAACGTAAATGTCAATGTCACAAAGCAAGGTTAAAGAGAATGCGAGGATAATTACTATACAGCAGTGATTTTGTTACCTGCGCATCCTGCATCTTTTGCGCATCATTTTGTCTCGGAGATGCAAAGTTTTAATTTGGGCGAGTCCGAGGATAGGATGCAAAAGATTGCTGACTTGTCATTAAAAAAGTATTCTGAACTCATAAGTTTGTAGTTGGACTCGTTGATATGAGAAACAGCGAGTCCTAGGACACATAAGCCAAAAATTGTAAATGAATCACTGTATACAAGGTTTGACACTCTCAAATATCACTGCTGCAGAGAACTCACTTTAATGTAAATTTTTCACTGACGGGTGTCAATTTATATCAAAGTCACTGGAGCGTAAAAAGTAGGTCAAGGTCAGCAGGTCCCACTCTATACTCAAAGAATATGCAGAGGACAGTTACTATGCAATGTTTAATAACAGTTATCATTGCTGCAGAGAAATTCACTTTAATGTAAATTGTTGATGGGCGGATGACTGACGCGAATTTGAACTCCTTTGTAACTCCCTTTTTTTAAAAAAGCCACACCCTTGCTACAAGCAAGTGTGGCAAAAATAATAAAATAGTATAGATTAAATATTAACAATTTCTAACAATAAAACTCCTTACGAAATTGAACAGGATTACATGCAGTTGCATCCAGATTAATGTTATGTCAATGTAATAGGTTTTCGTGACTTTTGTACTCAATGACCTCATAAAATGTTGAAAACCAGACTGGATATCGTCATTCAATATCTATAATTATATTTATTCATGTTCCACTCCACAATTTACAAGAAATAGATTTTTATGTGCATATATGAGGATAATACCTGCTTGGGAAGCACACAGAAAACGAATACTAACAATTTAGGGTGTATACTTTTGAAGGGCCGTAAAAAATTCGCACAAAATTTTGAAAGTGGCATCATGCAGTTTTGAAATAAGCAGACTCTAAGCTTTAATTTGGTATGTAGTAGTACTCGTTACCCTGCTGGTATGGGTACCTCTAAAATTAGGCTACTTTTTGCCACATTGCTGCAGCACTAAATGTCAATTTTCCTAAAAATATGTTTGTCCTTTCATGTCGGACTTTTGAGGACATCGAGTGTTCGTATCTCATTCTGCCAGGACACTACCTGTATTTTTAATTCCTTAGCAGGTGGCAGAGTCGCCATAGTAACCATGCCTAGCTTAAGGCGTTTAATCCACTGGACTGTTAGAATGTTTTTATAGTGAAACAGATTATCGAAAATTTGTAGCATTACTATTAGAATATTTTTCTGCGCGTGTGCATCGAACGTTGATCAGAGTGTACATCAGATTTAGATCAAATGAAACAAGCATAAATTTAGTATCATTTATGATTTTAATACATTTCATAACAAATAAAGAAAAACGCGTTGATAAGTCTACTCAACACGTACACAGACACAGTCTGATCATCGGTTGACCTATGTTAGGTGCTGATAAAGTATGTAGAGAGATCTGCTGTATTTTGGCCCTCCCTGATCAGTAAGATTTAAGACGAATGAACGTTCCCCATTTCATCAATCGGACGGGTTCATTTCAAATTTTACAGTTGTTGGTGTCGGTTTTTAAATTTTAAGGAACTTTTAGAGGAACCATCTGAGAGCGAACAGTGAAGACCCTGATTTAAATAGAATAATAATAACTCTACGATAGGCAATTCGAACCAGACCATGTGGAGTTACTGCTTGTATAGCAAACAGCGTGGACCTAGATCAGGCCCGACACTTCATAATGAATTTGATTAACGTCGCAAGAAAATCGCTTTCTTGCATGCTGACGCGTAGATGAGTCTACACAACTTTTGCAGTCTGATCATCGCTCGGGATATTAAATTTATTCAAAAGTGTGCGCGAACAGTGAAGACCCTGCCAAAACGCCGCATTCTTTGGACGTGCTGTTTCGCAAGTTAAGAGATGGCGAAAAATAAAGGCGATGATCAGACTGCGCAGATGCGTATTCTGTCCTGCGTCTTTGCTGTTCGGAGGTAACAAAGCCAGGTTTTCTCGCGACGTGTACAGTCACGAAAACTGATCATTTCCACTGTTCACAAATGGGAGTGGTAATCAAAACAGTTTAAAACTGTCCATATCACAGTGGAGATACTGATCAAATGTACAAAGGGTTACAGTGCGTCCAAACGGACGAGAATGATCGTTGTGGCAGCTTTTTTCATGCGCTGGTGTGTCAAATGATAAAGTCGTTACAGACTCACATATTGTTGCGAAACAAAATTGTAAAGATTTTGTTCAGATCAATTTGAAGTAAACGGGGACTATGACAAACAGTGAAGACCTAGAGGAAATACTGCACAAAAGACTTTTCATCGGGGTCTACACTGTATTCTAGGACAGATTCGATCTCCAGAGAAAGAAATGAAATATTTTTATGAAATCCCTCAATATATAAAAAGGGCCGTCCTGACCTAACCGTTAAAACTTTACGGAAATTGATCTATAATCTGGTACTGATCGCACATGCGCAAATGTCACTCATTAACGCACATGTTTACGTATCCAAAGTGAGATATTCAATGGGATACTTTGACAGTGAAAACACGGGTGGCATTACATCCGAGTCTGCTCTGTTTTCTATGACAATATAGATCTTCAGAGAAAGAAGTGTGGAATATCGAATTTAGTTGTAAAGGGAATAAAGATCCGTCTACAGGTATACATAGAAAACATTTGTATATCGCACATGCGCAAAAGCCCCTGATAAAAGCTGATGTTGGAGAAGCCAGAAAGCCGTGTAGATCCAAATCAATTAATCACTAATGCGAAAATATGTTAATACCATATGAGAGCATATGAGAGCATTAGCATGTATATGCATGCACACGCAGCATTGACATTATTTTTTAAGCGTCTTTTTTTCTTGCAATCTTTTTTTTTTAATTTTACCTTTTTCAAAAACAAATTTCAGATATACGATATACCATCTGTTTGAATCCAATAAAAATCCCGTTGTCGTGCCTGATCTGGGTCCATTTTGGTTGGGGGAAATATCACCAGATGACACAAATCACCTCACGCAACCACACAGCATGGGGTCCAATACGGCGTGTTGGTTTATTGGTAAATACGGCTTATCCAATGCAATCAGTGAAGACCCGAATGGAGATGACTGAGTTCTGTGGCGTTTCTTAAAAGTCCAAATAATTTCAAGATTCTGATTGTGATATAACATACATGTAAATAATGGTGCCAGTCGAATTATAATTATTTATATTACAAAATTAATGCCGCATTTTCATAATTTATAATTTAAGAAATAGAAATATTACCCGAATTTCCCACTCTTATAAGTTGGACCAGTCCATTTCTGAACCAAGGGTTGTAGTTATATTTTTTATTTAGTTATTAATAGAACCTTTTATAAGAAACCGTGGAGACAATGATCAGACGCCGAAGAACAATTAAATTAGCTAATGAGTCCAATTTCCCACTCTTTTGAGTTGGACAAGTCCATTTCTGAACCAAGGGTTGTATGGTGGTATATATATATTCTTTAGTCAGGTTTAATAGAACCTTTTATATGAAACCGTGGAGACCCTGATCAGACGCCGAAGAACAAAGTTTAAATGATCTAATGAGTAGTAGATACTGACAAGTCGGCTCTTCTTTAGAAAATCTTTTCGCAGTTTTTCACCGAATAGACTCCGTCAATTCTCACATTATATAATTGGCAATAAATTGAAGCCATTCAATTAGAACAATGTATCAATTAACTCTTTGCATGCTGAGTAATTTTGCCAGCTATCTAGTTGTCTGCCGTCCCGTCTTAAATGGGCCTATGAAACAATATTTCAATGTTTATCCTTTAATTACAGAAATACCAACACAGTGTCAACGTTTCTCACTCAAATAGTTTGAATCCAGATCAGTTCGACGCTTTTACGGGCCTGATCTGGATCAACACTGTTTGTACCAAATTTATCGCCACTAGCAAGTGAAGAACTTGACCAATTTAGGTTAACAGAATTTCCCACTTTTGTCATTTGGGCAAGTTCATTCTGTATTTAGTCGGGTGGTATTTTTATTTTTTATTTAAAATTTAATAGAATATTCTTGATGCAAACAGTGAATACCCTGATCAAGCGCAACTTTATAGAATAAATAAATAAATAAATAAATAAATAAATAAATAAATAAATAAATAAATAAATAAATAAATAAATAATCAGTCTTTGACGCTCAAAAAAGCTGAGTTACAGACACGCGATTACTAAAGTGTATGTGTGGTCAATACCTGTTGTTACCTTGGATACAGTTGCTAAAAATAGACTATCATGGAAAGCTTCTGAAAAATGTCATAGGGTTGTATCAGGTAAAATTAAAAAGGCTACATCAAATTTTATTTTAATTGTATGAAAACTATACCAATTTGTTCGCAATGGAACTGAGCATAGTGTCCCGTTTGCACAGGGAAAATATATTGAATACTTTAATAACTATGACCGAATATCTACCAATGAGCTTATCTCAAAAAGCTTGTTTTACTATATAATTTAATCATTCTTAGGGTTCTATCAAAAACCATCAAAAAGGACGAAGAGTTTGCAGAGGGAAATTCATAAAAAATATATTAGAATAATCGCAAGATATTTAGGTAAAACATTTGTTTGCACAGGAATTCTGCTTTAATAATTTCAAAAGATATAGTATAAAAACTAACACCTTCCATTATAATTCCCTATTACCGCTTCAGCGCACCGCAGCTACCTTGATGTCCGTTAAAGTCCCGTATGTTTTCTGCGTACCATAGAAACCAATTTGGGAGGGCAAAAATATATGAATGAATGGAACATTCCCAATTAATATACAAGTTTGGTCTTGAAAAATAGTGGATTAGCTCCAAACTGCATTACCGTACATTATCTGCATTTTGCACTAATACAAATGTATTTCTATGGAAACAGACATTCTTTGATAATTTCCGAATTAAGCATAAACTGGGTAATTCTGCTGCGACTATATGACCAGACTGTGAGTTATGAAATTCTAAAAAGGTCATGTTCATTTTCTGGCCCATATTTAACAACCTGCAAAACGTATTGACAAAGAAGGAATTATGGCTTGGAAACCTGACATCGGTAAAGTATGCCCCTACCGCCAACAACAGGTCAGAAAACTAAATAACAAACTGCCAGCTTTAAGCTACGCAAAAATAAGACATTCAGACCTCATAGAAGGAAAGATATCGCAAGAGATATCAACGCACCGGGTAGGCGGCAATTGAAACGCACATATATCGATGAACGTAGATCAAAAATCAATAAAAACAGTGTTTTCGATTGCCACTGTTTCTATCGATTTTTGATCCGCGTTCGTCGATTGTTGATTTTTTTCGAATGCCGCCTACCCGGTGTGATCAATGAGGTCCTAAAATCTGAAACGAATTTTCTGTATCCAAGATGGCCGCTGTCCACCGCAGGTGTTGCTGAATCTTCGTCATTTTCACGTATAGGCAACCTTGGATAATACAAATTCTGATTACTTGAAAAAGTGTGATAAAACATTTTTGAAATGCAGGACAATTTTTGTTTCACGTTTATCCTTGCAATAACCGAGATGCTCCTTAACTGTTTCCCATGTGTAGATAGAGTAAAAAAATAAGGGTACCTGTTCTATTTCAAATGCATGCTTCAGTCCAAAATCAAAAACAACAATTTTCAAGTCCGGGATTGCAGGACGGACGACTTTGTCGATGTTCTCCATCAGCTGCATATTCTCTTTGAAATGATTGGTCGAACAGCCGGTCACGAAAACTGGTGGCGATATATTGTATTGGTCGATCGCTGTAAGAGGGCGTGGATTTAGCTTTAATATTTCCATATAAGGCAAAGCTGACGACAGATTATACGACTGAATGTAAGACAGATTTTCCTCGAAGCTTTGCTTAAACGTTGCATTACAGGTTTGATTGGCGTTGTGTGTAGCAGCAGTCACATTCGTGACGTCAGAGACGTTATGTGTCAGTTCAATCAGCGTCGTCTGTTCTAGTTTGTCCTTCGAGATGGCAGTATACACGGAAGCTGTCTTGAACAATCCTGGGGACATGTTTCTGTCATACAGCATAATACCTGAATAAAACAAAACAAGATTTAGCTCTTAAAGCGCCAATCACGACTGCAGCAGGCGACAAATATTGTGACTTCTTTCTTAATTTTCGAAAGAAATAAGGTATGATATTCCATGAGAATTGCAAGCAGACGATTCTCATGATATATTATGCCTTGTTTGATATTTTTGAAAAAGCAGCAACATTTAAAATTGTCGTCTGCTGCAAATTATAGGTGGCGCTTTATGGGTTAGGGTTAACTCCTGTCCCGCTCGTAACGACTTTTGTATGATACACTTTGCAAACTGATACTACTGTCGTGCCAACCAAGAGTGACAGTGACGTATTGTTGTGTTTACAACTGCTAAGTAAAAAATTAGCATGCACACTCAACTTGATCGAACGCGAATCGATAGATCACTTGTGCATTAATCCTATCCTGTGGATAGGATTAATACACAAGCGATCTATCGATAATAAGTCACTGATAATTTTGTAAACCAAACATGACGTCACTGTCATTCTTGGCTGGTAGGACAGTAACTGTCAAACCGACTACGAATCTCAACTGTTTGCTAATGTTATCAATAGACGACAAAAGCACCACCAGTGACACAAGAGTTAAACTCCTTCCAAGCTTGTGGCGACTTTTGCCGTCTGCTGTTAACCACTGCAAACAGTTTGCATCCAGATCAGGACCGTCAGAAAGACTGTTGCAGCTGCCATAGGTTGACAATTATCGCTGCTGTTGTCGACGAAGGTTCTAAAATTTCGAACACTTTACTCTTTCTTTTTATACGCCCGTTTTGAAAAATAAAACGGTCGTATTATGGCATGGCACTGTCCGCCCATCCGTCTGTCCGTCCGTAAACAAATATAGCATTTGTTTTGTCAGTTTATGTCGAAAACGAGAGCCTTTTACACAGATAAAATACCAAAATTTTCAGGCAGGCAGCTCCCACAACATCGGGATAGTTCCAAAACTATGCTATGGTTCCAGAGACCCTTCTATACAAATGCATGGTCCAATAGCTTTTCTTGTCTGTGTTACCTCGATTAACATTATATTTTACATACATTTGCATAGTTCGCTTATTCTTCTACATGTTTTTTTGTTATTGAACGAGATAACCTTTCTTTGTATACAAATTTAATATTTGAAATACATTACCGCTAGTGGTCTCGGTACAAATTAGCGCCAACGCGATATCATGGTACTGTCCTGCCAGCCTAGCCTGGGTCCAGTCGTCAATATGTTTTTCAAATATTTTCTAATATTAATAATCAAAAAATTAAGATAATAAAAAAGAAAATACATCAAAGGTGTCGACTGTCCGTTATCAACTTCGATATATATATATTGTCATTTTTGACCAAGAAACGGAAAAAAATAAAAAAAGAGAAAAATGATCAGGCTGGAACCCAGGCTACTGCCAGCCACGAGTGGCAGTGAATTCATGTTTGTTTACAAAGTTATCAGGGACTTATAATCGATTGATCACTTGTGTATTAATCTTATACACAGGATAGGATTAATAAAAAAGAAAAATATGTTTCCAGAGTTTAAGTGACCTCCATTTTTCTTTTTTTAAACAGCTTTAAATTGAACCTAGAAGAACGGCACTGAGCATGTGGATTTAAATGCACACCGCGTAACTAAAACTTATTTTTGGGAGATGCCCTTATTTGTAAATGAAGCCCTAATCCCCTGTACAAAAGAATAACTTAGTTGTTTTTCCCTATGAATATACCCATGTGTACCCCTATAGATACACGTGGTATATTTGCATTGCAATGATGGTATATACTAGCCTACAGGAATATCTATACCCGCTGATTCATCGAAAATCTATTCCGCAAACCTCACTCGTCATCACTTTGACACATACACGCACGCACACGCGCAAATGTAAAAGTCTATATGGGTCCTTGACCGTGCCGTTTTGAAAGCAGGCAAATATAGGCTTAAGCATGAAACCTGCATGTACATGTAGCACCTTCCATTTCAATCTATCCACTCTTTTTGCCTACAAGGTAATTTGCCATGGTTTTGTCGTCTGCTGATATTTTTTTCAAAATCGTTTTTTTTGTTGTTGTTTTTTTTTCTAATTTTTTTCCTGTAATACCAGTAGAGTGTCAAGCAGTTTGGATCCAGATCATGTCCATCGGTCTAAATTGTTTGCAAAGGTTATCAGCAGGCGACACTAGTAAGTAAAGAGTCAAGAAAATTAGAGAGTTGACGAGAAATAGCGAATCGGGGATATACATTTAACTTCAAGAGCATCAAATATTTGCCTGCTTAAGATATTTCGCTGATAAACTTTGTCAACAGCTGAAGCCAAGTTCAGACTAAAATGTTGGGCATTATCTGGATCCATACTGTTTAAAAACCTACTTGTATTCCTGAAAGACATATTTTTAGAAAATAATTATCTCGAAAGAAAATTCAGCAAAGGACAACACCAACCCAGCATTTAAGGTTTAGACAATACTATTACTTGAATCGCTTTTTAACACAGGCCATTTCAATGCATCGGTTTTAGATGGACATTGAAGTTCATAAGTCAGTATAAGCAGTGAATCATAGGCTAATGCGCGAAGATTGGTCCAGTTAAGCAATTTTAGCATGAGCTGCGACTGTCTTCATCAGTTTAAACACGTGTTTTGGGTGCTCAAAAGAACCGTATCATCGAGACGGTTGTTTTGAGTACACGCCAAATATTTTTTGCAAATATTTTTTGGTTGAGAAATAGGAAAAATAATTTTCTGTTACGCACTCTTATCTGTAGGACTGACGAATTACCTCCAATGACCCGTATAAGCCATGTTTTATTTATATCGTTAGGTTCACTTGGGGACTAATTCAAAGAGGAGCGGCAAAAACACACCAAATTTCCATCTAATCCCAGCCTATACAAAAGGTCACATTTATGCGGAAAAAATTAATTCAATTACGCGGTCTATATCTAAATTCATTTCTCTAAAAAATTTTCCAATTAAAATCACCATTAAAGAATAATTAGCGAAAAACGGGGGTCACTTAATTCCTGGAAACATTATAATACACAAGTGATCTATCGATTCGCGTCAGCTCAAGTGAAGTGTACGCATTATAGCTTTACTTAAGCAATTGTAAACAAAGGATTACGTCACTGTCACTCTTGATTGGCACGACAGTAGTTACCCCTGATGTTCACCCAACCACTGGATTGACTGGGTGTCATAAGTACATAAAGTGGAAACAGCACATAAAGCATTAAAGGAGCGCTCATAAGAGCATATGGGCATAACGCTTTGTCTACTGGGTTTTGCATGTTTTTGTCGACTGTTTTTGCTTTTGTTTTCAAAATAAGCTTTTTCGAAAAATCTTTCAAAAATACTACCAGAGTGTCAAACAGTTTGCATCCAGATCAGGCCCGACAATTTGTCGGGCCTGATCTGGGTTCAAATTGTTTGCAAAGGTTGTCAGCAGACGGCACTAGTAGTCAAAGTCGATTATGGTACATACCACTTACTCAGTACAGTTATAGCCACAAGGAAGCCCATGGTGAAACAAAGTTGTTTAGTGGCTTTTGTTGGCATCTTATTGTCTATCTTCAGTGTCGTCTGCTGCACATTCATTGTATGTATTTCTGTCCGTCTGTTACACCACTAACCCATTCAAACCTGATGGACATATATATCCTTATCAATTGAAGGAGTCTCCATTTAGTGGTTTCCATCAACGAAGAAAAAAACAACGTATCGCGATTCACTGGCTGTTTGTTTAAATCCTTCAAGCACCAATTACAACTAAGGTTGTCGTCTGTTAAGCCTCTTCGACATATATTTAAGGCCCAGGTTCGACTGCTTCTGGATGAGCAATCTGATCTGACTACGCACTGTTTATCTCTATACATACATAACAATAGTCTTTGCAAATATATGCAGCAGACAACATGCATTTGTGGTTAACGAAGCGACTTTTATCGCCTGCTTATAACATTTGCAAACAGTTTGGATCCCGATCAGGACCGACATAACGTCGATCCTGATTTGGATCCAAACGGTTTTACACTCTGAAACATTTCTTGAAATATTTTTTTAATTGATTTTGAGAAAGTCAGAAGACGACATCAAAAGCATGAAAAATTGCCCGGCGTACAATGAGTTAATAAATACACAGACAATGACAAGGCTGTCAGTTTGAACTCGAACCAGTATACTAGGTCCAAGGTTTGAACGATAATCGAACGTTTTTCGACACACTCAATGCTACTGTAAAGTCGGAAATATTCGCGGCAGATGCGAATTTCCGTGAAAGTAAAATCCTCGCGAAATGGCGAATTCAATGTCGTTTACTGATGCAGGTTAATCATGTGCTATCGCGGTAAATGTGTTATTTGACGCTATTCGCAAAAATAAAATCTCGCGAAAAATTTCTGTAGTTACAGATAAATTGTCTAAGTATAATCCACGAAAAGGGCGAGCCGACGTGTAATCATAACACCTCGGACCCAGTACCACGAGTATTTCACTATTTCGAATATTTCTCATTTTACCTCTTCTGCAAGATTGATCACAAACCCCGAGAAAACCTGTTTTAGTATAGGTGTTTGCCAAATTACATGAATTTGTTTTGTATTTATTTATTTTATTTAGTTTTCACAAAAATGATAAGATTTACATAGCGGGTTAAATTATTATGGCGCTGAGCAATCTTTGTGGATGCGCAGTCTTATATAAGCTGCTTTATTGTTGCATAAGTTAACCCTCAAAGCGCCGATCACGACTGCAACATACGACACATTTTGCGACATCTTTCCTAATTTTCGAAAAAAAATAAGGTATGATATTTCATGAGAATTGTCTGCCAGCAGACAATTCTCATGAAATATCATGCCTTATTTGCTATTTTTGAAAAAAGCAGCATAACTTGAAATTGCCGTCTGATGCAAAATGTAGGTGGCGCTTTAAGGATCAAGACAAACTTTCTCATGTTATGGCGCTTTTGTACACTTTCCGTAAATCTCTAGATATAATATTGACCAATTATATTGAGTATTTCACAATACAATAGTTTTAGAAATCGATCTTTAAAATGAACACGCATGTGGGGATCCAGAGGGGGGACAGGTAGTCCGGACCCCCCTGAAAAATCATAAAAATATAGGGTTTCTTAGCCATTATTGTCTAGACCCCTTGAAAAAATCACAAAGCTATCAAGCAAGAATTCAATGTTGGGCCATCATCAGCACGCCAGCGAAATGCCATTTAAATGGCGTTTCGCTGGCGGGCCGATGATGGTCCGCTTATAGTGGTATTTGGGTCATCCCTCCCCTCATCAACTTAAAAAACCCTGTCAAAGTTGGACCCCCTTTGACAAAATTTTCTGGATCCGCACATGGCACGTACGAGGGTCATTTTTTATGTTCGTAGAATCGGGCTGTATCTCTACGAATATATAATTTACGGTACCATAAGTAGATATATTTTAAAGGGTCTAGCTTTTGTCTATCAACTGATATAAAATTTGCATCATTGACGTTTAAGTCGGTCAAGATATATAGCTTTGACTAGGGCATGAAAAGGACACTGGTCGAAATCCATGCCATTTTAACTACGCAGCAAGCAGGAAAATAGACGCTGTTAAGCTCCATTCGCTATGGCGATATAAGCATTTTACAAGCCGATTTTTCTTTTGCACCACCAACATTGATTATTCAAACGCTAATCGTAGACAAGTGCAACAAAACTATAAGCATGTTGTTTGCTGTTCTATAACAATTTTAAAACACCCATCAATATACCAAAATAATCACAGTCAAGTGCTAGTTATTATATCTGTTAAAATTACCATTATGAACAAATTTTAAAATTTCTTCTGGCTTTACATAGCGCATAGTATATTCAATCATTCGTCAGCAGTTATACTGATGTATCGATTTAAGCGTGTAACTGGCAACTTCCGGTTCTGGCATACCCCCTTGTTATAAAAAGTGGGTGGGGTAAATCAACCCCGCGTAGAAAACACAATAACAATCAGATCTGCATTTTTTTCTTATTGAAGTAATTTCAACACCTGTTTAGAAGCACAAAAACAGTTTTGATGTATTTTCTAAATATAGTAGCGCTCCATTGCGTCATTTATGTACAAAATAAGGGATTTTAGCACCCACCTAGGCTATTTATTTTGCAGTTCATTTGTAATAAAACAAAAACATTAACTTTGTTTAGGGATGAAAGTTACCACAACACTTCCATCTACTATGTAAACAAGAAAAAATATAATACTACTTTACAGCTAACATATTAAGCCACATTTCAAAGCCCGTTTCCAACTTCAACTTGTGTCAACTTTTTACAATAAAAGTTTATATGCCAACTGTTCACTTTGCTGAGGTTCCAAACAAATCTTCCATATCCAATAATTGCTGCGTATTTGCTATGATGGTTTTATAATATTGTAGCAAGTGGTTTCATTGATATGCAGCCAAATTTTTAGAAGCTGTGTATGGCTATGGACCCATTTTCAAGGCAATTGTTACTGACGTTCTGTCAGAGACTAAGTCCATAAATGGCATATTTCTACCATATTTCCAGTGTGCGATATATAGGTATGTCTTTGCCTCTTAGAAGACATTAAAGTAATGCATTTTGAAATAATTTTAGGTTGCATGTATAGATAAAAGCTTAATCTTTCCAAATATATGCATGATGTATGCATTTACTTTCGCCGTTTTTATTAAATCTACCTCTCTACGAACATAAAAACGTCCCTCGTATGTTAATCTGTTTGCTGCGACAAAATTGGTCTTCAGAGAATGAAGTAAAGTATATATCCTGTGACCCCTCAATATATACAATGGATCATCCCGACTTAATTGTATCAAACTTGATGAGAAATACCATTGGTCTTAAAAGGGTTAATCTTCAGACATTACAAAGAAATCTTAGATCAGTCAGCGCATTCCTACTGGCTAACAAAGGTGCTCATTGAATTTGTATCGGATTAACGTGAAGAATGAAGATTATAACCAGGCTGAATTTTAGTGATCGGCTCATTTACTTTCTAAATTAGACCATTTTCGTTCTGATGCATTTTCATACTGCTTATTTTACCGCTTTTCAGCAGTTTACAGTACTGCATGCCATGTTGCTAACTTTAGCGTTTTTCAGCAGTACTGCCATGCGGCTAAATTTACCGTTTTCAGCAGTACTGCCATGTTGCTAACTTTACCGTTGGCCGTTCTGCCAACTTACCGATTCCATGGTGCCATGCTGCTAACTTTTCTGACCTGCGTTAGTGGGAAAACGGATCTTGTATTGCGATAGTATTAATAGACTTTTCGCTTACTGTAAAGGCGGCAACTTTAATAATCTTATCTGGGCATGGTTCGGCTATTTCATCTGCTAAGGAAGGGAAATAATGTTTTGTTTATTATTTGGTGAAGAATGAATAAGTTATTTGGTCCGCGCAAACGTGCAGTCTGATCTATACTGAGGTAATGGCGCAAGATGATACAAGTTCTTTTGAATAAAACCACGCCCCATTTTAATTACGCATTCATGAGGTGCCGCCTAAACAGTATAATAAAAGATCATTGTTTGTTTACTCTCCTTGGTAGCGGCGAAACTTGTGTCATCTGCTGATAACCTTTGCAAACAGTTTGACCCAGATCAGGACCGACAGAACAAAACTTCGGTCCTGATCAGGATCCAAACCGTTTAACACTCTGATTGTTTTCTTGAATTTTTTAAAAAAAGATTTTTTAAAGACAGCAAAAACACCATCAAGCCGGTAGGGAGTCAAACTCGTCCGTTTGGCTAGCCCGTATGAAAAAAAAAACACTCAAGCGGGTACACAGTTTGGCAGGCTATCTATCTATCTTTTTCTACTGGCACGATCGCATGCGATCATTACGCCAGGGAGTGCGAATTTGGACTTTTGCAAAAAAATCAATAAAATAAAAAAAATATCTTTCGGCTGTGTTTTGACTAAATGAGGAGTGCCCTAAACTCCTCAGTAGTCTGGGAATTAACAACCGAAGGAGAAAGACCATTCCACTGTGGAATAGTTCGGGGAAAAATGATTTCTTCAGGGCATCCCTGTTTGTCTGGTATCTACAATATTGGACACTGTGTGATGCCCTCGTAGATTTCAAGCTGTGAGCAGAGGTCAGGTACTTGTCTTTTTCTATAGACACAGCACCAGAATGTATCTTATGAAAGAGAGGCAGGGAGGACCGATCCTTACGGGCCTTATAGGAGATGGCCAATCAAGCTCATCAATCATCTCGCCGACACTACTTGTATTTCGCCATTACCTGCAGGTCCTGCTGTCCTCTGAACTTTCTCTACCTGATTAATCTCAAGTTTCGAGTGAGGGCTCCAAATGGATGCTGCATACTCTAGTTTACGCCGAACCAAAGTTTTGTATGCAACTTCCTTTGTACTCCTAGGTGCAAAGGCCAAGTTCCTGCAAAGGAAACCAAGTGTCTTAGTTGCTTTGGAAGAAATTTCTAAAATGTGCTGACCCCATCCATATTATCAGAGATAGTTATACCAAGGTATTTTGCCGACTGAACGTTTTCCAAGGTTGTGAAGGGAATAGTCAAAGAGTTTGTGTTTGTGATGCTGATGCCGAGTCACTCTCATGGGGTGACATTTGGCCATCTTGAAATTCATTTGCCGATCGGCTTCCCATTGTCCTAAGCTATATAGTGAGGTCTTCTTTCAGGGTCAAACAGTCCTGAATTGAATATATGCTCCTATACAGGACACAATCGTCCGCGAACAGGCGAATTATCCGGGAAGTCGTTTATAAAAATAAGGAACATGATCGGTCCTAAAACCGACCCTGGGGTACACCGGATAATACTGGGACTGGATCTGAGGCTTGAACATCTAAAACTTCTTGTTGAGTGCGCCCAGAGAGCCACGAGTTGATCCACTTGTGGGTGGACCCTTATCCCATAATAGTCCAATTTACGTAATAGCCTCCTGTGTGGCACCTTATCAAAGGCCTTTGCGAAATCTATGCATCTCCAACGTATGTCTGATCTGAGCATTCACTGCTCGTCACACACAAAGTATAGATACAGATGAAGGCTCAGGCCAGGTTTTTGACAGCTAACTCCACTAGGTCGCTGTGCTTTTACGTTTCAAAAACGCTATCTCACAGCGTTAAGAATCTTAATTTTTCGCATAAGCAGTTCAATTAACATAATAATTATTGATATCCAGTTACGAAGCCCCAACCTGAAACTAAAACAAGTCATTAAGATAGAATGCATTCGCCTTGAGAATAATCCCAGTGGGCAGATACAATTCTTAGCTGACAGGGGATTTTCTGCCCTTCTCCAGGGGCCGAATTTCGGCCCCATTCCCAATCGAAAAAAGCGACCTTTTCCCCCAATACCATGTCTGTTTTTTTCCAATTAAGAAAGCCAAAAAAAAAAAAAAAAAAATCTACTTCTTACTTCCATGTCAAACGTGTGCTTAAGTGGTTTATACCACCCTTACCAACTTTAGCACGAAATATCTCATGATGTGCAAGGTCTACACTGATGTAGGTGGTATAAAATAATTATACCATGTATGTCCACCTGTTCGTAAGATAATCCACTCACTAAAGCTCGTGGATTATCTCCACGTACAGGCGTACAACCCATGGTATAACTATTACATGATTGGCATAGGCCTAATACAATCTAAAATAACTTGAATTTGAGGATTTTGCCACCCTTGTTTTGTTCTGTGTCGTTAATTTCTCCCAATTTTGATGTTAAGTCGATCATTTTTCCCAATTTTGGCCAGGAGCCTTTTCCCAAAATGGCTGGAAAAAGCCCTGGCTGACAGCAGTAGAAACCAAAACTAAACTTGCAAAAATCTAGGTAGATAGAAGAATGATATGATTGACATGACTGATATCTAATTACTTTCATATACATGTACAACTAATCACAATCAACCGAAACCGCCGACATCGAAACACCAATACATCAAAGGGAAAATGAGCCAACCGGTGCTTAAAAAATATCTATTTTCAATAGGGTTCCCCAGTATCAGCAGGGTATGACTGAAAATTGAAGACTGGGACGCCAAGTACACTGTGGTCATTCCACTACGGCAATTTGGGTCTCGTCACCCACTCCGGTGTTATAGTAAAATTACCTTCAAATAAAGGCTGACAAAAATCAGAACTTTCGTATGTTTGCTTCGAGATTGCATCGTCTAGATAACAACCTGCGTGTTGTTTTGTCAAAACGGAGATAAAATCAGATTTTAAATGTGTTTTTCCACAGTTATATTTAAAAAAAAATCAATTACGGTTTCGTCATAATAATACGGTTTTGTCATTAATTAATTGTCCACGATGACGAAACCGTAATTAGTTATTTCATGCCTAGACATCAAACGTTAAAGTTTTTGTATGATTCTAAAGCTAAAAGATACAATGTGAAATTGATGAACAAAAATCAATCGGAACCCAAACATTTTGGGGCGTTAATGAAGAAATTGAACATGATGAAAAGTTACCATAACACCGGAATAAGTGACGAGTCACAAATTGCCGTAGTGGTATGACTACAGTGAAGTAATCAAGTACGGAAATGTAATACCGGGTTTTACAACTCACTTAGATTGGGAACCAATATTGTTTATGTCAACACGGAAGTGACATTTCGGGATAATATTTTCGCAACGTCTCAGGTAACGTTTCAGAGGAGTTCATTGAACATTTATTGAATATTCGAGCGAGTCACTTGCATAAATTTTGAATTAGAGTCATTTTACTGGCAAACGTCAGCTGATGTAAATGTTGACCATACTTATATCACTGAGTGCACCTAGCTTTCGACACGTATACGTATTCGTGATATTTATATACATCACCACAAGTGAGTAATGCCGCGTTGTGAAAGCAGCTCTCTGTTTCAGACTGAAAAACGTCCTTTTCAACAGGATCACTCATAACGACAAAATAGCCTAATAAAACGGCACCCATCCTAAACTATGCGCTCTCAAGTGGTGGGGACCTGCACACTAAATTAATCACTGAGCTAAAATGTAAAACCACGGAATATGTAGGGGAACTTTTTTCCCAAAATAGATAATTGTGAAAAACTCCTTGAGTCAATTATTTTTCTTCTTTGTCGTTAGGCTAATAAATAATAAATATTACAAATCAGTTGTTCTTTATTTAACAGATTCAAGTTCTTGCTCAACCACGCATACACCTATACATATGCAAAGGGCATAATATCTCGCCACTTTAATATAATTTTTTTTTGGAAGCCGCCCAGGTAGTTGATCGGGTCCGATCCCAAGTATCTCCACGGTAGGTCAGTCCGACAGGTGATACTTTATGCGGCCCGTGGTCCCCACATGCAGCTGCACATAAGGGTTTATCCTAGGCAGGGGATTGGGGTACCCCCAATTTTTTGAAAGATCCTCCCTAATTTTAAGAAGGAGGGGAATATAGTTTTTGAATCCTAGAATAAACCCTGGCACATAATCCGCACGACAGGACGATGCATTGCAAACAGATAAAAACGAACGGATACAGATAATCACTGGTCATTAACATTTCAGACTTTGTAAAGCAGGGAAACAAACTAACAGGGGCCCAGTCACTCAGTGCCCCTAAATTTTGGGCTGGACCCGCAAAACAAATGTTTAGGTGCCCAGCTTGTCCCTGAAAAAAAAAGTATGTAAAAGCACGAAGTCTTATCAAGTTGGGAGTTAATAATCTTGATGGATTCTAAATACTTAACCCTTAAAGCACCAAGAAAAAAATGCATCTGAAAATGTCGTCTGCTGCAAATAATTGCATAACATTACTGACGAATTAGTTATAGAAGCAAACATTGTGGACCCAGAACTGACTGCTCCTATAGGAGCAGTCTAATCTGGGTCCATATTGTTTGCCTTAGAGGCTTCTTAAATATTTCAGCAGACGAGAAAAAGCAGACGACTTTTGTTGCGATTGGCGCATTAAGGGTTAATTTGGTAAATAATTAGACGGTTATAGATTTTGAAGATCGTTTGACTTTAATTATGAGAAAAGTCAATGCTTGGCAATGGTGTTGCAATGACTTCAATTTTCCATTGATTTTTGATAATCTTCCTGGGCCCATTAGTTTTTGGCTGGGCCCCAATCATATAGCTTTAGGGACAGCCAGCTGGCTCCTGGAGAAAAACAACAACATTAGTCTATAACCCTGTATAATTAATCAAAAATCAGTTTAAGCATTCATACAGAAAATGGTATATCTTAATCGTCATGTGTTTCTTGGTGCTTAGCAATATTTTTTTCTAAAATAAATTGATTCTACATTAAAAAAGAAAACTATAATGGGCTCTAACGTGTCTCTGGCCAATGTCATGCGCGGATCCAGAATTTTTTTCAGAGGGGGGTCCAACTTTGACAACGTTTACTTTCATTTTTTTAGTTGATGAGTGAATCCAAATACCACTTATTTCGGGCCATCATCGGCCCGCCAGGGAAACGCCATTTAAATGGCGTTTCGCTGGCGTGCCAATAATGGCTTATTATTGAATGCTGGCTTAGCAGCTTAGTTTGTGATTTTTCAGGGGATCCGGATCAGTATAGCTAAGAAACCCTATTTTTGTGATTTTTCAGGGGGCGGGGGTCCGGACCCCCTGCCCCCCCCTCTGGATCCGCCCATGAATGTCTCATGATTTTAACGCATGTTTCTATATAAGCTATCCAGCCTTTTGAAATATGTATGTGGATTATAAATTTGTGATAAGTTTAACTGCAAATTTGAGTAGTATTGTTGCCTTGGCCTCCAGATAAAAGTGCGTTCTTGAAAAATATTTTTCCTATTCCTCAAACCAACACATATGTTGTCAGTACTCAAAAGAACCGTCGTGATGAGACGGTTCTTTTGAGGACCCAAACGCATGTTTAGATTTATAAGTATGAAAGCAATTACATTTTTACTCTCTAAAAGGTTCCATATCTGGACCTATGCCATATACATGTATAGTTATTTGAACTGTTCAACTTAATATGTCCAGGGCAGCCTGTTATAAACAAGTTGGCTGCTTTTAAAAAGCCGCCAATAGTTTAGGTTTGGCAAATAGGTTGTTTTTACGAGAGCATTCCTTTACTTTTATTATAATAGGTCTTGTTAAACGAATCTTAGAGTCAGCAGAATCTAGGACCCAATTATACTGAGTCCGAGGCAGAATAGGTGTTTGAAAAGATTTTTTGTACAGATTGTATTATCGAGCATGAGCTCTTGCGAATGAACCTTCGCTACTACATGTAGAAAATGTCTGACCAAAATCTAGTCCTTTAAGCCGCTGGGTAGGTTTTATAGGGTTTTATCAAACAATAAAGTACCAAAATTTTGTGTGCTCCCTAAAAATATTGATGTTTTTGTTTTCAATAAACCACACATCAATTTTCCATGTTTTGATTTTACCCATTGAATTTTCTCGGACGGTACAGAGGTCCAGATAAGCTTTCAGTTCAATTGGGTATTTACCCCACACGATTTTTATGAATTGCTTTTTTCCAAAAACAATTGCTTAAAATATTTTTTTACCCCACATAGATTTTTGAAATTGCTTATTTTAAATTATAAGTTATAATTAAAGTACCTAATAATCTTAGTTAATAATTTAAATAATAATCTTAGTTTTAGTAATGGAAGAAACATACAGATTGAGTGACTTTAAGTACTTTGTGCAAATACTTTAGCCAGTAACTGACAAATGACTTGCTTAATGTATCAAACTTCAAAGGAGACTTAGTAACATCACAACAAAAGAAAGGCTTGAACTGGCTACCACACTAAGTGTACTAACATGGGATATATTCATATTTAGATCAGTTTGTTTTTTTTCTTTTGCTTTTCCAAAATTTAATTGCTTTTCGCTACCCCTTCATTTATAAAACCATTGTTTTTTCCAAAATTTAATTCTTTTTGTTACCCCTTCATTTGAAAACAATTGTTTTTTTCACAAATTTAATTGCTTAAATACCCCCAAAAAGCGGCTTATCTGTTCCTCTGCGGTACATTTTGAGGTACAACATTAACATGCATTTAAAAGTAAAAAATAATCCAAATTTACATTTATTACCTAATGTATAAACATTGATGTGACATGGCTTTGAATTTTACCTATAGCGTTTCTTTTGTCAGTCAGTATATATTGATGACACTGATGATGAACAGACGCATAAAGGAAGTCCTAACCTAGGTTAGCTAAAAGAGGATTATCTTTTGTTTTAAAATAACTTCAGAGAAATATTTTAGGATCCTCAAAATGCCTTTTACCAAAATTATACAAACTGTTCCATTCCACTGAACAATTTGTCGTTATAATTGTATCTGTTAGCACACTCAAAGGTTGCAATCATTTAGTAAGAGTGCTTGAATGGAAAATTGGGATTTTTCTGTCTTGACTGGGG
The DNA here is from genome assembly GCA_964019695.1 of Loripinus fragilis. NCBI lineage: Eukaryota > Metazoa > Mollusca > Bivalvia > Lucinida > Lucinidae > Loripinus > Loripinus fragilis. The sequence continues at coordinate 44,691,934 of OZ026524.1, forward strand.
CCAGTCTAATACCTCCAACTAAAAATAAATGATACTCAAATTTTTTCTGGTGTATCAATTTGTTTTCAGGACTGATGCCAGTCTAGACTTAAAGTACCATCCAATACCATAAGTATGTCGAACAGTTTGGATTTGAATGACAACCAATATTTTGCTAGTCTGATTAGGGTCTGAATGGTTAATAGTAGGACTAGCATGCAAAGGGTCCATACATTTCATCTGGTACATGACCCTTTATGCATTTATGCATTGGGTAAGGCACCACATAAAGAATCTACTTGACTATTTGCCTCTTCAAAATCTATGCATCGTGTAACTTGTATAATTTCATGTTTGTTTGTTTGTTTGTTTGCTTTACGTCCCAAGTCAACAGCTATGGTCATTGCGGGACGGTCAGTTCACCTAACCACACTTTTTCCTGGGCAGGCTTGAACAAGCGGTTAACCAGTAATTCGTGCACATATTTTCGCTTGTAACTGACAACAACCCTTCTTGAATGAATCAGCGGAAGGGAGCAGAATGACCGTAGAAATAATTTCATGATCAATCTCCTCGAAAGTATGGGACCGGACCGGGATCAAACTCGCGACCCCTGGATCTGCAGTCAGAGACGCATCTGTAGCCAGAAACGTTACCGACTGAGCTACGCGGCCCGGCATATATAATTTCATGTTATCTGTGCTTTAATAAGCTCCCTTTTTACTTTGGATTTCTGACTAACCAACTGTCTTATTATTCTCTTCAGCAGAATAGTGGCTAAATGTCATACCAGGTCGGCCTAGGTCAATCTTTGAAGAACATGATGCAATCAGAATTTCAAGATAGACTGGGAAACCAGAAAATGACTATTCTATATTTACAAATGACACCAGTTTAATCTTAGACAGAGGTCCCATGATTGGTTACATTTGGTCACATGCTCCTCCATGGTACAGCTCTAATTATCACCTTATATATTGTGTTTAGGTGCTCATGCACCTAAACAAATGAACTTCCATGCTTACGGCGTACATTGAATCAGATTTTGTACAGATAAAGTAAGCGTATGATGTTATGAGCGAGGTTGTGAGTAAACCCTGCTTTTGATGTGTGAAAAAACAAATACACAGACCAGCTTGCTTATCCACGCAGTCTGGTCAGCGCATTTGTTATTCACGTTCTGGCTTTGTGTGGTACAGTTTTTGGTAATATCTGCAACCGAGCAGGCTGGTTTGAATTTTACCAGGTCGCAAACCAGGAAGTGCGCTTTTCTCACGATAGGACTAATAATAACTCATGGGCCTATATGCTGAATAGACTTTATAATCCTGAAATCAGATGCTGGGTAGTATTCTTCATTTTATTCAAAATTTAATAGCATAGTGTGTAACCAACCAGTAAAGACACTGATCAGACGCCACATAACGTGGGTGTGAAGACGCTAGATTTTAATTTTTATGAGGGTTAAAGTGAATTATTGATGGTAAAAAGGTTGAGAGAGAGGGGTAGATGCATTTTCTCGATTGGAATACTCAACTCAATAAGAATTAATCCTTTTGTGCACATGTTTAGGTAAAAAAAAAAATCAGCGTAAAAATGTAAAATTTTTTTACTCATCAGTTTTAACATATGTTTTGGGTGCTCAAAAGAACCGTCTCATTGAGACGGTTCTTTTGAGTACCCAGAACGTATGTTTTGGTTGAGAAATAAGAAAATTAAATTTTCGTAACGCACTCTTAACTGACAGTAAAGGATTGTTGACTGTTGCTTAGATCCTTTATCATTGTGACGGACTTGGATGATGATGAGCAGTTGTATATACCGATCAAAGTTTTTGGAATGTTTCAAAAGTGTTGCAATTTTTGTGATATGCATTCAAAACAAAAATGCTTTATCAGGGTTTGCACAGGCTTGAAAAGAACTTGAATATACAGGACTGTCTTGAAAAGTCATTGAAAATTAAATTTGACTAAAAAGTACTTGAAAAACACTCAAAGGCCTTGAAAAGTCCTTGAATTTTACCATTTACTGGAGTATTCAACACTGTCTTTGGAGACCTAAATCAGTATAAAATTGTGGTGTCTTTATTTGGTGCAGCATATGCTGCACCAAATAAAGGCACCGCAATTTTATAAGTATTTTCTAAAACTAATATTTCAAGTAGAGCAGTCCAACATTTCTGAAGTAGTATTTTAATGAGTAAATCAGTATTTTACATAAATTTTCACACCTTGAAAACAGTAGGAAAGTCTTTGAAAAGGCCTTAAATAAGTCCTTGAATTTTACACAAACTTGCCTGTATGAACCTTGTTTATACCTTCTGTTTACTTCACAGCGTGCATGCATATCTTCTAATAGGCATAAGTGAGCAGAATCAAAGAAATATAATCATCTACCCTTTCCCTGTTGCTCACATTTAATACCATTGTTTTGGTTTGGTTTGATGCTTAAAGTTCCAGTCAACAGCTATGGTCATGTCGGGACGGCCAGTTCACTTAGCCACTCTGTTTTCCTGGGCAAGCTTGATTAAGCGGTTAACCAGTACCTCATGCACGTTCTTTCGCTTTCTCTCGTTACTTAAAAAATGGTATTGCTCTCCTTTTCTTCATAATCCCGGGAAGGTACTGAATATTGTGTGTGCTACGAGGGTCATCCAATATGTTCTGATAATAGTCTCATATCTCAGAAACTGTTATTGAAATCAGAAGTTTATTACCCACTGCTTGTGGCCATGGGTGTTGTCTATTCATGTGTGAAATATGAAGTTTTTATCACAACCGGATCTTATGCTATACAAATTTGTACCCAACACTGTGAATGCCCATGGCCACGAAAAATCACGTTTTTAACTAATCTGTGCTGGGGGTAGAGCTAGTTAAAGATGCAGTATGTTTTTTGGAAAGTTATATTAGTTGTTGGTGATGTTGTCTGAATACACAATTGACCCACAAAAGCAAATACCACAATGACATTAACCTAGTTGCTTTGAACGCTCTTGGTTGCTAGGCAACAACAGAAAATTACATTTCTGCCTCACTTTAAGCGTTAATCATAAAATAGTATATTTTGAACACTTAAAAAAGCCATTACGATCTATTTGCGTATTTAAACATACCTGTTTCAATAAATCTGTTCTATAGTCTTCTTTACGCATAGAAAATAATAACTTGCAATAAATGCTATAGACCAAATATAACACAATATTAGTCCAACCCATTTTTAAGGAAAATGTTTTTTGCAAAATCGGTGATATGTCATAATCAAAACCCTGCTTACACCAAAGTCGCAACCTAAACCACTATCTATGACGCTCAGAATCAACATAAATAATGTCTTTATTTATCCATATAAAAAGTTTTAAAGACGAGTTTGTCATTTCTTAGAAATTGGGGCATGCATACCGCATACAATGGCCGGTCCATGACCCTTTACCTTGTGTTCTTTAGTTGCCTAGCAACCATTGCGAATGCAGCGTGTAAAATATTTGAACAGGTGATTCAATTCCCTATACTCTAAATAACATGTGAAGGTTATTGAAACATCTCCTAGAGAAATAGGTTTTGTTTTATGGGGTAATTGTCAGAACTTATTGGATGACCCTCGTACCTTCAAGGTTTTATTATAAAGATTTCTTTGTAATAAATCATTTGAACTAGCTCGTGAGATTTTAGTACCTATGGCATATGTGAGCCTCAGGCAAGGTTGAGCATCGGCGCAACCTCAGCAAAGCCTTCGCTACTGACATACACAAAAACTAAAGCAATGGTGTAGACAATGTTAAGGTCTATAGCTTCATAACATATCTGCATATGTATGTTTCAAGATGGTTTACGCATATGCGGTTAGTACCAAAATCTCGTCCAGCCAGCATACAGTCTCGGGGCCATTATCGGATCACCAGCGAAACGCCATTTGATGGCGTTTCGCTGGAGGGCCTTTTCATATTCTTACTGGGTGTGTACTGGTCCAACGTTTTGTTTTCTACTTTTCATTGCAGAAGTTTACAATGGCGGCTTCCGTTGACAAGAGACTTTCAGAAAGTTTCAATGAGTTTTCTCTGGACTTATACAAGAACCTGGCCGCTAAAGATGGTGACAATTTGTTTATGTCGCCAAGCAGCGTCATGGTTGTCATGGCAATGGTTCGTGCTGGTGCCCGAGGGAATACTGATTCACAGATGAAGAAGACGTTGAAGCTTGACAAAATTCAAGAGAAGGATATTCATCAATTGTTTGAGGGTTTTGTCAAATCAATGAAGAAAGAAAGTGACAATTACACTTTGACGGTAGCGAACAGACTTTATCCACACGTCGACAAAACAATAATTGAAAGTTATCTTAAAACTGTTGAGAATCATTTCATAACTGAAATCAAACCCCTAGATTATACCACTGACCCTGATGGTAGCAGAATTGAAATCAACAAATGGGTGGAACAGGAAACAAAGAGTAAGATTAAAGATCTATTAGCACCAGGGGTGATAACTCCATTAACAGCTCTGGTTGTTGTAAACGCGATTTATTTCAAGGGAGATTGGGCTAACCAATTTGACAAAGAAACAACATCGAAGCAAGCTTTCTATGTTTCAGCGTCGAAGTCAATAAAGGTTGATATGATGTTCAAAAAGTTCAAGAAAACGAAATATGGGCGAATTGAAAATCTCGACTGCAGTGTACTGAGCTTGCCTTATAAAGGGGAGGAACTCAGTATGTTGATTCTGCTCCCAAACAAAAAGGATGGATTGGGATTTCTTGAGAAGCATTTGACTGCTAAAGAATTGATTAACATGGATGCTTCTATACGACCAACTACTGTAGACGTTTCACTTCCTAAGTTCAAGCTGGAGTCTTCTTTTCAACTCAAAGACTGTCTCTCTGAGCTAGGAATGCCAGAAGTCTTTCACCCCGATAAAGCAGATCTGTCAGGGATGAGCGGTATGCAGCTCTTCGTGTCTCACGTCGTCCATAAAGCTTACGTTGACGTCAACGAGGAAGGGACTGAAGCAGCGGCAGCGACAGCGGCGGTCATCATGAAGAGATCAAAACCGATTACTCACAGATTCGAGGCAGACCACCCGTTTGTGTTCGTGATATGGGACGATCGTGTGAAGATTCCGTTGTTTGTAGGCCGAGTAGTGTCTCCGCCTGGCGACGACATTGCTCCACAGCGTGAAGACTTGTAGCGACATTGTCTACGTAAACAAAGACATATGCTCCATTTTTCATAACTTGAAAAAAATAAGTGTAACCAAAACAATGAGACAAATCAAATTTTTTTTTCAATATGCACACGCCTTCAAGTCAGATCCCATTATTTGTTCTCACCCCAGTGTTTCTTAATACATGTATCATATTCATTGGCGTAGGACCCACCCATTACGCAGGTTATGCACGTGCGTGACAAAAATAGTCACGTTGAAGTTAGGTCACTTAATGTGATAAAAGCGATTTTCCATACTATAAGGAACTGCTCATAAAGGAAAGAATTCGCTCCATCTGGGAGCGAATTCTTTCCTTTAAGAGAAGTTTCCATTTTGGAAAGGGGTGCAATTGAAAAGAATCATCCCTCTGGGAGCAAATTCTTTCCTTTAAGAGAAGTTTCCATTTTGGAAAGGGACGCAATTGAAAAGAATCATTGCTTGATCCAGTAGTCTCCCTTTTATGTGCGTAACTTTTTCAGCGTTCTGGCTACGCCATTGATATTTTTCAATCAATGAATGACATCTTAAACCATATCAAGGATGAGAGTCCACTAAATGACTCCCTGGATTAACCCTTTGTGTACTAGTGACCCCTTAAACAGGCATTCAGATTTATGGTGGGCTCGGGTCATTGTCCCATGATTTCAAAATTTGGCCCATCACTTTCCAAGGCAGTGGGTTCAGTGGACCCATCCTTTTTAGTTGTGAAAAAAATTTCACTTTAATAAAAATATTCATCTTACAGCGGGTCTACAAACTCACAAAACAGAAAGTAGATGTAGGTAGTCAATACAGTAAAACCTGTCAAAGACAAAACAAAGATATTAAAAATAGACTTCGAGCTAAAAAAAAAGGTCCTGCTCTCTCCCCCCCCCTAGGGAATTTTGCAGACATGTCCTATCTTGAAGAAAATTTCGAGCCGCATCTTTTAAGAGATGTTTGCATTCTGTGCTCCGGGGTGTTAGTCTTTGACAGCCTGTTACATATGTTACTGTAACAAACTAAGGAAAAAATCAAAATGAAAATTTGAGCTATAGAAAGAAGACATTAAACCATCAAATTATTAAAATTTCTTATGTAGTTTGCAAGCTGGATGCCTAAGCTGTATAAAAGCAGCATTTTAAACAAAATTACAGCCTTCAATGGTGTTATATGCGTTACATAGATTAAATTTCCCTTTGAAAGTTGAAATCGTGACTAACATCATTCAGTTTACAGACGATTTGTGCATTTTTACAAGTGTTTTTAATCTTAGTTTACTAAAATACTCATTTGACTAATAGAAAAAACAAAGTTTGCTTTTCTATCTCAAATACATTGTTTTATATGAGCTATTAAACAACCCTACCCCCAATTTTAAGTATCCAATTTTGGTATCTATTATTGAAGAAAAATATATGAAAATATTTGACGCTCGTGGATATCTTACATTTTTGGCACTGTCTTGCAAATGCAATAAAAATCATACATTTGCAAGTTTGACATCAGGATCAGAGCACTTATTAAAGTATGTAATGTATGTTACATGGCATAAGGAATGAGCTAGGAAATTTTCTTGGAAGTAAGAGATGATATTTCAGAAAAATACCATTTTTCACATGTTTTCCTATTAATCTCTAGCCTCTGGTGCCTTAGTCTTAGTAATTACAGTCATTGCAGATAACAAGCCCATGGAATTGTGTTACCTATGTTATATATAACCTTTTAATCACATATTTCCTCATGCCTATAATATTAAAATATATAGTCATATAGATAGAAAATAATAGTTCTCATTTAAATGACACAATTTAATAAATATTCATATTAAATAAAATTATTCAAAAACAATCTTTATTCAAGTCACCCTCATTATGTCTATCATTGTGTCTGCTTCTATGGCAAAATAATCACCAATTTCATCACAACCAGTAGAATCATGGCATTGTATTAGGCTGCAAACTGGGTACAATCCTGTTCCTCTCCACCCCTTTGGGAATTGTGCAGACATATCCTACCTTAAAGAACAATTCAAGCTGCATCAAATAAGAGATGTTTGCACTCTATTTACTAGGGGTTTAGCCTGTAATGGTATGATACGTATGTTACCATATCAATTTAAGAATAAATGAATTGAAAGTCTGAGAAACAGAAAGAAGACATAAAACTATCTATTTATTTGAATTATTCATGTAGTTTGCATGCTGAATACCTTTGATACATTAGAAAAGATTTTTTTTAACAAATATACAGCTTCCTATGGTGTTATATGTGTTACATTAATTAAGATTACTTTTTAAAATTGGTAATTGTGACAAACATCACTTATAAGCATTTTGTGTGATCCTCCTCTTTTGCCATCAAAAGACTTAATTTTCTTTGTATGTGTGGCCAGTGCCAGCGTCAAACAACTTGACTCAGCCAAACTTGAATCCTTAGCATTCTTCAAAAGCAGAAACAGCATGTACGTGTCATGGGATCAAACACCTGATTAAATATGCGTTTAATGCCATTTCACATATATGCATACAATGGAGTATGACTCTTGGTATATATCTCTTCCTGTGAAGTGGCAAGAGCAATCTAACTGCAGCTGCCTCTGCATCTGTGCTAGTCAAATGATAACTTTGCTCTGATTTTGCAAAATCTATGTCTCTACTGTGTACCTCTAAGAGACATTGCTCAAACAGAAATTTGATATCTACTTTTTTGCATCATTTGCCATGGAACATATCCAGTCTTTTGGTGCTTAAGTCCTCAGGTCTTAGATCAATAGTATTTTGCTGCGCCCAAAGAACTTTATAAGTTTTCTTTAGTTACAATGTTGACTCTTGATGGTTTTGGCAGACCGTCTGAAACAATTTCTGTTACACCTTGAAAGTTATCTGGTATAAGAGAAAGCATATGAAGTTGGACATTGACATCAATTATATTTGCAGTTGGTTGTTTTTTGATGTCAGTACATTGAAGCATGTCTTAAAATAATGTAAAACCTATGATTTCTCAGTTTTTGCAGCCATATCATTAGCGGTTGCATTCAAAAGAAGGAAAGTGGACTATAGGTAGAATGGGATAACCAGTAGTTCTATATTATGCTCTATGGAAGATTTATACAGAGTAAACAAGTTGATAAGGTGCCTCATTCCATGACCCATTGAAAACACTGAAATTGAAAACACTTGCCTCTGACTGTGTAATCAAAAAGGATGTCACGACAATGCCCTTGCTCATTTATTATGACGAGTTATATATGTTACATCCTTTAATAAGCGCTCTTATCTTAGAAACTTAGTGAATCATTGAATTGAAAGGGTCTAATTTGCGCTCTGTTCATCCTGCATTTCATTGCTTTACCTGCTGTGATACATTTAGTTCGTTTATCTGAAGGGAAAGAGTTACCTCGGTTTCAGCACTTCAGAAGTACTAAGACTTCAAATAAGTTTTTGAATGCTTGGGGAAAGGTAATAAGTGCAGAGACATTATTAGATGAAAATATGTGGGTTGCATATGTGGAAAGGCTACATTTATAAAAGTTAACCATCTAAGATATGATTTTTTATCACAGAAATATCAAGGTACATCAGTCCAGGTACTCATTGCTCTTAATGGCATAGTTTTCCTCCTTGTAAAGCTTTTGTCTTTCTCCTACTTGCAGAGTATCACATGAAACACATACTCAAAGAGCCAACTATTAGGAATTCATATCAGTTACCGAATGTTCCAAGCCATAAATGGCAAATTGGAAAGTTGATAATGGCTCATCAATTTTAAGTGGACTGGTGGTAAAATTGAATAACAGTAAATGATTGAAATATTGTGTGATGTTTCTACTAGTTACAAGTAGGCGTGTGATAATAATGATTACCACAGAAGCAGACAACGACAAACGTTTAACATGAGTGTTAAATCGATGAGAATTAGTTTGGACCATTTCATTTATTGTATTGTCTTGTATAGATGTAAAACTATCTTTTCTATTTGTGGCTGTAAAACTGGGAGTAGGGCTGTGTATTAGCTCCTATAAGACAATATATTTAAGATAGAAAAGCAAACTTGGTTTTTCCTATTCATCAATTGAGTATATGTTTGTAAAATCTAATAAACCAGTTTGAAACCCAGTCATAGTAGTTGTTTAACAAAATGACGATAGCCACAATTATAGCTTTTAAATAATAATTAGGTTCATGTAACGCACATAACACCACAGTTAGCCGTATTAATGTTAAACAGCTTCCATATGTAGTAAAGACATCCAGTATAAAGACTATAAGAATGTCAATTTATAAGATGATTTTAATGTCTTTTTTTGGTAGCTCAAACATTCAAATTTCTTATTCTCAAATTGATATAGTAACATATGTAACAAGCTGTTACAGGCTAACGCCCCAATTTACAGAGTGCAAACATTTCTTATTAAATGCACTTTGAATGGTTACATAAGATGTAATTTGTCTGCAGAATTTTAAAGGATTAGGATTGAGCAGGCCCTTACTCAGCTTGATGTCAAAATACTGTTTGATGATTTTACTTATCACGCTAACATATGTACCGCTCTCTGATCTTAAAAACTTGATGACAACTAGCAGATCTATAAGTGTTTATCATAGGAGCCAGTTTAAAATTCCTAAACAATGTAAGATATCCAACAGCTGCAAGTTTTTTTTCACAATTTTAGCTCAAACTTTCAAACTACATTTCCTTTATTTGATATAGTAACGCATGCAACACGCTGTTTCAGACTAACGCCCCAACATAGAGAGTGCAAACAACTATAAGAAGGAATATGTCTGCAAAATTCCCTCAAGGAGATTAAAACATTTTTAGGCATATCTTACGTAAAGACAATGAGCTTTCCCATTTATTACATCAGGAAACATATGTTACAGCCTCTGATATGATAAAATTTGCAACAAACTTGCAGATATATGAGTCTTTTCATATGAGCAAATAAATCCCAAACAATGAAACACATTCATCAACTGCAAATATTTTTTAACTATTTTTACTTTAGTTTTAATACCAAACATTTCACCTTAAAACTGGGTAGGGGTAGGGTTGTTTAATTGCTTATTCCAGAAAAAATATTTAATCTAGGGAACAAACTTTAATTTTTCTGTTAGCCAATTGCATAAGCTAATCAGACATGGTTGAAAACATTTTGCAAAACACATAGAGAGATTGTGAATGTAAATGATGTTAGCCACACTTGCAAATTTTAATGGGTTATCTGATTTATGTAACGCATATGACACCTTAGAAAGCCGCAATTTTGTTCAAATGGCTGTCATACGTAGTTAAGATGTCCAGTATGCAGACTATATGAATGATTTTTAAAAATAAATATTTTAATGTCTTAAATTTGTAGCCCAAACTTTCAATTTACTTTTTCTTAGTTTGATTAAGTAACGTATGTTACAAGCTCTTACAGACTAACGCCCCGGAGCACAGAGTGCAAACATCTCTTAAAAGACTTGGCTTTTAATTCTCTACAAGATAGGATATGTCTGCAAAATTCCCTAGGGGGGGGGGGGGAGCAAACCCATTCTCAGCCATCCGTCTAAAATGGAAGGCCGAACGAATTTCAGATTCTGCAATACTTTTGACCTGAATTAAGCGACAATTGGTCTTCTTTTTTGAGTGGCCGCTTAAGACAGATTTTACTGTATGATCAGCAGTCAATAAACATATATGCATACAAGTGTATGTGTCAGTGTGTAGCTAAAGTATACTACCCAAATGTCCACTGTGGTTAGTTTGATATGCTTGGGCCCATCATTTCAGAAAACAACCCACCAATTTTTGCTCCACGGGTTACTCTGGCGCATCCATCTTGAAAAAAATCTGAAGCCCTGCGTAAATGCCTACTTAGGCAAACAGTGATGACCCAGATGAAATGCTGCATGATGTAGCCAACGGTAAATTATAGAAGTGGTGTTACAGACATTGGTTTTGCCCAAGTCATTTGAAGAACTTGTTTCATATTGAAGTACATCAGTTCATCCCTGATATACAGTTATGGTGATAGTCGGTTTTCATTGGAGACAATATTGCTCTAGTCATGTGTAGAACTAGTCTCACGTTGAAGTCTTAACACAGGAAACACGGGTAAGGAAATAGTCTGGTATCACTTAAGGTCAGATTATTCTGGTAACACGAAGTATACATATATTTTTTTTCATTTATCGTTATAACATCCTCATTTATGGCGCGAGTTTTAACCGACTCGTTGTCTAGTCACAGAACATTAACAGTAAGACAATAAAAGCAAAGCAGTCAGCTCTCTCTGTCGTCAAGATAATTGCAAAACTAGGAAGGACACAAAGAAATGCATGCCAAAACAAAGACCAAACACAGAACCCCAAACAATGGTGATCTTCTTCCACTGCAACGCTCCAAGGCATTCGCCATTTACAGCATTCGTCATATACATAAAACAATAAATCAACAACAATAGAACCACCGCCTTAGAACGGACAGCAGCTTAAGCAACTGGGAGGGGGGGCTTAATTGCTAAATATGTGTATGTACGAATATAAAGAAATAAAATATTGTTAAAACCAAAACATAGTAATCATCAGAGTTGCCATCCCCTTTAAATACAAGATTTGGTTTAAATGCTCTTCTGCAACAAGGCATATCAGAACTGTATTTTATGGTGATTTTATTTGTAAATTTAAAAGAATTGTTGAAAGCCTACTTTAGTGATCAATATAAAAAGATAATCAAACGTTATAAAAGTAAGTGGGATACAACATGGATATCATGCGACAGTCTACATGTCTGGTTGTAAACCCAATCATGATTTATAGCTGTATTTTCCTCTTTAATTGCACGACGGTGGGTCAGGCTTCAGACTCAATGACGGTCCTGACGTAAAGCTTTTATCGGTTGGTGCCTGATGCTTGTCTTTGGCTGGGCCCACCGCAGCTCAACTTGAGGTTTTCTTTAGCTGTCATGAGCCCTTTCATTGTTTCGTCGTAGTGTGTCAATTTGATTATTTTTTTTCTCTGTGCTGATGCATTGCATTAGTTAGGAAGCCTATATGCGAGCTAAACAAGTTTTGTGTTTTAACAACAACAGAATCTAGGGCGAAGATTTAGTGTAGGCCGCTGTGTAATCCCGTGTGCATTTTTTGGTAAAAGTAACAAACATATATTTTCTTGTAGCAAAATGTATCCTGATTAAGAAAAAAGATGTTTACAATTTTTCCTTGACGTTTTAATGTCACTGTGACGTCACAAAGTGACGTACCCATTTTTAGCTTATTTTAGGCTTGAAAGTGGGGTGTTATGAATTCCAGCTGGCATTAACATGAACTGTTTGATCAGTTTTGGTAATTTTACTGGCGTTATGTTGATTTCGGAGCAGAGGCCCTGACTTTGGATTTTAAAGAGGTTACATAAACATTAAAATGATGTCTGTATATGGAAAATTGACGTCAGTACCAAGATAATGAAAGCTAAAATAGCTAGACCCTCCTCTCCACACAGCAGGGAAAATATTGTTCACTATAGTTTTCTGAAACTACATAATATAAGATGCGAAATGACATACGTTAGCTCTTTGACTTATATTTAGACAGGCATGTTAATTACGTTACCCTATTATAGTTTTAAATCCTATTTTGCAAATATCAAGTTATACCTAATTATTATTTATCCACATGCCGTTTGCCTTAAAACCTTTTTAAAGGAAGGGATTAGCCGGTATTAATTTAAACAATGCACCACTATGATGTTACAGTTATATATGTTACTTTAAATGTATAACTATTTAATGCAGTATTGTCATTAGACATTGGACTACCAAAATTTTGTACACTATAATTTTCTAAAACCACATTCTACAAGCCACACAATAATGTATGTCAGCTCTTTTGCGATTGGGGGCAATACCACACAATAGCAAAATTTTCTACGTTACTGTAAAATAATTGGAAATCTTATCTAATTACTCCTTATACTTACACGCCAATATAACATTTTAATTGTAAGCAAATGGCTAGCAATATGATATTATCAAAGCAGAAGGATGTGTTATTGCTATGATATACTTTACTTTATTTCCTTTTTAAATTACAAAGGAACACTATTTAAGTTTACACTGCTAGTGGGCTATTTATTGCCAGTTAACTGCCATTAATTGTCATTAAAGAAAACTACCAACAACGCATGGATGAATAAAAGAATGAAATTTGAACCTTATTCACAAACAACATGTAAGCAACATTTTATTTTCTATAATGCTTATTAAATGATATATTTTATCTCACTGACACTGATATATTTGACTCTTTTATACGTGAAATAATATATAAAAGACGCATATTAAGTTATCAAACATATCAGAAGAAATGTTTTATGCTCCTCAGGAAAATTATTGCTGTTGTTTCACTATATTAACATGTTAAGTGATTGTGTAGGTTATAAACATTTTTTATGTTTAATGCTGAGTAAAATATATTGTATTATATTGCATCATATTTTAGATAACACAATAACAATAAGCATAGACTAGCTTAGTAAGATTTATCACATATTGATTAAGCCAGCTATTAATTACAACTACTATGCTGATACCATTAAGGAATAAAAACTTTTCAGAATTTGTAATTGTAGGTCAATTCAAGCATGTGCCAAAATCGAGAATTGAAAACTTAAAACAGTCCTTTATCCTTGTCTTTTGAAAAATTAAACTAGAATGATTTTTTTAAAAAAAAAATAACGAGTTTTGCATAAAGGTATGACACACGCCAAGCCTATGCCTATGGTTATAACTGCTTTGTATCAGAACGATGTTCAGTTTGGTGATAAAAGAATACCATTTAAGATGGTAAAATGCATAACCAGAGAATTTTAAGGACATGTCTTATCAACTGTTCTGTCTTGTTCTAAATTATTCTGAAGCATTCAAACAGAACATTTGTTCTAATGGTTCATTTTAGTCATTCATTTGAAAGAGATATGTTTATCATTTAGAAAAGCCTCCAAGCATTGTTATTATTACATGTATATTGTAACCATTGCTAAAACAGTCGATCCTACAAAGGTCTGGCAGCTACCATGCCATGGTAGCCAGTCTGTTATCAATCATCTTAATGGCATTCCTCGGCTATTAAATTTCAGAGTTTAAGAGCCTAACTTTTAAAGGGGCTTTCTTTTGATATATCTGTACATAAGTTCAATATTGTTTAACTCTTTGCTTTCTTGTATCGTCTGCTGATAAATTTAAAAACAATTTTGTCCCAGATCAGGCCGGACTCAATGCCGTCTGCTGACTACATTTGCAAACAGTTTCGATCAAGATCAGGACCGACAAAATGTCGTCTGTTGATAACATTTGCAAACTGATCTCATTTGCAAACAGTTCGGATCCAGATCAGGCCCGACAAACTGTTGTCTGCTGATCACATTTGCAAACAGTTTGGATCCAGATTAGGCCCGACAAAATGTCTACTGATTACATTTGCAAACAGTTTGGACCTAGATCAGGCCCGACAAAATGTCAAATGTAATCTGCTGACTACATTTGCAAACAACTGTTTGGACCCAGATCTGGGTTGATATATTTTTGGCCTGATCTGGATCCAAGCTGTTTGATACTGATGGTATATTCCAAAATGAATTTTTCAAAAAAGCTGATTTTGAAAAAAAAAAATCAGCCGACGACAAATATGATGCTCAATTTCCAGTAGGCAAAGATATACATATTAACCTTGTTCCTGATAATGGGGAGTTTTGTCGTCTAGTAGTGATCTATGCTAATAGTTTGGACACATATCAGGCTCGATAGAACATCAAACCTGATCTAGACCCAAGCTATGTGACATTCTGATGTTATTCCCGAAAGAAAGTTTTGAAAAAAGTGACGTTGAAAAATATCTGCAGGGGACAAAAACATCATGAACAATTAACTATTTGCATGCTGGGTATTTTTTCTTTGTTTGGGGTCAAAAGAAGGGAAAATCACAGTTAATATACCTTTGCTATTATACTCAACTACAAAAGAAACCCATCAGTTACTTTTTTGGGCAATTATGGAACAATAATTAAGAAATGAAAATATATGTTATACCATATTCTTAAACAATCAATTATGCATCAACATATTGAATACTGTTGCAGTTTTACTTTAACCCGTTGATGTTGTACGCCAAACTATAGACAAGGGGTCATTTCTGAAAATGACAAGTTTCAGACAATTGGTTGTTACTCGAGTCCTCGTCTAAATCAGTTCACTTCGTCCAATAACCAGTATATCCCTCTCTGACGAGGTCATCGAGTGTGTGTAGAAGCCAAAAACAAACCCCGATAGTTTAGTTAGCCCAGATCTCAATCCGTTAGAGCAGCTGTGGGATGACCTCTTGCGATGCATCCAGGACCGTTCAGTGCAACATTGGAAACTTCGACAGCTTCAGGTTGCTCTCCATTAAGCATGTTAAGAATGGGCTCGGATTACCAAGAATGTTGTGCGACGTTACATGCTTTCAATTGGACCTCGTTATGATACTTTTATTGCTGCAGGAGCGAGTCATGCCCGTTTTTTGACGAATTTAATTCAAGTAAACTGAACTGGACGAGATTGAGATATTCATTCCCCAGTGAAAATCTTGTCATTTTTGAAAATGACCCCTTGTCTATACACTGGCGTACAGCATGAACGGATTTAAGTAAAACTGTTACATTATTTAATGAATTGATGCAGAATTGATTGTTAAGGAATATGGTATAATTATATTTTCATTTCTTCTTTCTGTTTTCCATAATTGCCCCGAGAAGTGACTGATGGGTTTCTTTTGTAGTTGAGTATATAAGTAAATGAAACATCACCGAATAAGTACTTGATTTATAGCGCTAAAACATAAAAAGAAAGTTGCATAAAAATGTTCCATAAACTGCATTTACAGGTCTAAATTAAGTTAACGCATATTCCGACCTGAAAATGTCATCTGCTTATTACATCTGCTGCATATATTTATATGCACTCCAGAATAGCAGACTTTGAATTTTGATCAACAAAGGATGCAGTCAGATCTGGGTCCACATTATTTGTACAAATAAAAGATGAGAGAGCAGACACAAACTGCTACAAATAGCAGGAAACTAGTTAACCCATCTAAACATACCTTCTTATTACTTATCTATATGACTTAGGCAAACAGACCATGATCAGATGCTGTATGATGCACTGCTTTGTTTGAAAGATTATAATATATGTGCCATTGATAAAGTCATGATATAATTGTGTTGGTAATGTTTACAAACACAAACATTGTTTGCAAACATTACCAACTTACAGTCGATTCAAAGATGCATAATAATCAGTGGAGGAGAGATGCCCGATTGGGCTCCATTGACCTACTTAAATTGAGAGAAAAATACAGGTAAATGTTACTATAAATAGTAATTTGCTGCTCGATCGGGCTCCATTTTACCGTTTTTATAGTTGTCTCAGAAAACGAAAAATATGTGTCACAGTTTTCAACCGATTTTCACCAAATTTTAGCAATTTAAAGATGAATAAATGTCCAAACTTTTGATCGTTCAGATTTTTTTAAAATGTCTAGAAAAAAGTTATTATGGTTTAAAATTAGGCTTTTTTCTGGTAGTCAGTGGATCCCGTTCAGGAACAAGAGAATGTTGTGATGCCCAATGGGAATAAAGTGGCTCCCGTTTGGGAACATATGCAAAAAGTTTTGATCCAGAACGGGATACACGCATTTTGTTCATCACAGACATAGCATGGCTTTTAGCATGTCATGATCATAGTAGACACACCTGGGATGTGTTGTATTAATGTGAGCCCTACGTACTGTTTTTGGCACTGTGTTATGCAACGATATTTTATAATAAAAACAACACAAAACAAAACGCTTCATAGCAACGTGAAACAAGCATATGCATAGACAGCATGCTATGAGGCTCTAATGTGCTCATAATCAATGAAACAGCTATTATTTCTCTTTTAGACGTAGTCGCTGTATAACATTGAGTATAGCATTACAAGCGCTCACCATATGCAACTCTAGCCAGAGGATTTAGCGCATATATTTGAACTGGATCAAATTGGATAATTTCAGCTAATAGATAAAAGACATACACATACTTTGTTATCTTGATCTGGTAAAAACTGTCACAACTTTTCCGTAACGTTAAAACACTGTAAAGCGTAATTTCAGAGATTTTTTGATAGATGAGGAGAATTAAAGGGTTTTTTTTTTTGTGAACACCAATACTTGTATTTTTGACAAAAAATTAAGATAACTTTTACTTATAACAAGACCAAACTTTGCGCTGGAGAACCTGTGTCACCAATGCACATCTTCACATTGTGAACAGTCATTAGGGAAAATATGAATATAGAGGAATGAAATCTGTTTAAATTACAGATTACACACAAATTATACAATGTAAGCACTCCAAAGGTGTTGTAAACATAATAATGTCTAAGTTCAACACATCCAAAATATTATCAAATGTCCACAACATATGTTCTCTGTGTGAACAATCATAACATACAAATTTGAATATTAAGAATGACAACTACTGGAGTTACAGATTACACAAACCAGACACCCTCTAAGCATTTCAGATGGATAAAATGTCTAAGTCCAAAAGCACAAAAAATAAGAGAATATTTATCAAATGTGCACAACATATAGGGTGTACATGTTCGTAACTGTTATTTTCCAAAGTTTGAGCATTAAGGAATGAGAACTGTTGGAGTTACAGATTACACAAAACAGACACCCTCTAAGAATTTTACGGAAACAAATGTCTGACCCCCCCCCCCCCCCCCCAAAAAAAAAAATCATGAGATATGTATAAAATAGGAGGAGCTGTGAACAATCATTATGCAAAGTTTAAATATAAAGGAATGAAAACTGTTGTAGTTACATATTACACAAACCAGACACCCCTTAGCATTTCGGATAGAAAAATGTCTTAAGTTAAACACCCGTCAAAAATGAGAAAATATTTTTCAAATGTGCACAAGATGAGAGGTGCACATCTCCGATGTTTGAACAATCATTATGCAAGGTTTGAATATAAAGAAATGGAAACTGTTGGAGTTACAGATTACACACACCAGACACCATCTTAGCATTTTTGGACGAAAGTTCAACACCCCTCAAAAATAAGTTAATATTCATGAATGTGCACAAAATAGAATATGCACATCTTTAATATATGAGCAATAATTAAGCATAGTTTGAATAAAAAGGAATAAAAACTTTTCGAGTACAGACTACACAAACTAGGCACCTTAAAAGTGTTGCGGATGGACAGACAGACGGAGTGGACCCATTACTAAACCTGGTTTCACTAAAGGGACATGTGTCACTGTTATTCTAAGGTATATCTTTCCACATAAGTCAGATCCTATGATGGTATTCTGTGATATAAGCAAAGCCTTCGACAGGGTCTGGCATCGTGGTCTTCTCGCTAAATTACACCATTATGGGATCACTGGTAACTTGCACAGATGGTTTGTAAGTTATTTATCAAATCGATTCCAAAGAGTTACTATTCCAGGTGGTATTTCGGACTGGGTCGAGATCTTGGCAGGTGTTCCTCAAGGCTCCATATTGGGACCTCTGCTATTCTTGCTTTTTATTAATGACATAGTTCGTGAAATTAACTCTAATATCCGATTGTTTGCGGATGATACTACTATCTATATAATTGTTGATTTTCCAGACTCAGCTGCTCAAATTTTAAATATTGATCTTGAGCGTATAGCTCACTGGGCTGCCATGTGGCTTGTTAATTTTAATCCAAATAAAAATGAGGCAATGCTTATTTCACGAAAGATACATAGAATCAATCATCCAGCCCTGTATTTCAACAATATTCCCATAATGGAAGTTCAAACTCATAAACATCTAGGTGTATATATTTCAGATAAGTGCGATTGGCAGGCCCATCTTGAGTATATTCAGACTAAAGCTTGATCTCGTGTTCATCTATTAAGATCGCTCAAATTTGTTCTTGATCGGAAGTCCCTCCAAACTATGTATTTTAGTTTTATAAGACCCATTTTGGAATATACTGACGTTGTGTGGGACAAATGTACTCAACAGCAGATGAATGACTTAGAGAAAATACAAATTGAAGCGGGACGGATAGTTTCGGGTGCAACTAAACTTGTTACATTAGATCTACTTTATCAAGAATTAGGCTGGCTTAAACTCTCTGAAAGGAGAAAACTACACAAACTTTTCTTATTTTATAAAATGGAGAATGGTCTGGCTCCCGATTATTTGGCGGAACTGATTCCACCCCGTGTCAGGGACGAAACTTCTTACAGCTTGCGTAATGCCGACAATTAACGGCAAATCCATGCTTCGTCTCGATCATATTATGACTCATTTCTCCCATCAACGATTCGAGAGTGGAATGAACTCCCAGATGGTGTTAAATCAGCACCATCCCTGCTATCTTTTAAGCATAAATTAGAAAAAGATACTTCCAAAACCCCAAAATATTACTATTGTGGTGACAGAATAAGTCAGATATTGCATACGAGATTAAGAACTGGTTGTAGCGCTTTAAGATACTACTTGTACAATAGAAATTTGGTCTCCGATGCTTTGTGTCAATGTGGAACCATAGAAAACAATTTCCATTTCTTGTTGGAATGTCGAAGGTATAATGTTATGCGTAGGGAAATGTTGCAAACAGTGAGTAGGTTTGCTGATGTATCTGAAAGGGTCCTTTTATATGGTGATAGCAACTTATCAGATACAGATAATGAACTAGTATTTAAAGCTGTCCATAAATATATTAAGCAAACTAAGAGGTTTTCATCTGGTAACTTATACCTTCAGTAGATATAACTGGAACTATTGCGCATTGTGCATTGAAATAGTAATGCTTTCTTAGAACACGACAATGTCCATTCTTACAGCTTATAATATGTAGTACTTTCTTTTATACTTCCTTCCTTCCCTCTCTTCCTTCTTTCTTTCCTTCCTTCTCTCTTATCTTTCTTTGCACCTACAACTATGCAACAAATATGTTTATCCTGAGTACTTAACGGTCTCAGGAAGGTAATGTCACTAACTCCATTCATAAAATGTAATTGTATCACAGGAGATGATTTAAAAAAGCATAATTGCTTGGTTTCAAATCCTGTTAAAAACTACAATTTTATACTGTGACTTTGTGTATGCAAATGTATTGAGTTATGAAATAAATATTGTTTAAACTAAGTCAGATCCTACCTAAAATGAAAATTTTTTTAAATTTTAGAACTGCTTCTTAAGTGACCAGATTTGTTCTTCAACAGAAACCAGCTGCTGTTTTCAATCCCTGTAACTCACAAGCACTATCGGTGTGTCAAATGGTATGTTGGAATCAAGAACGATTTTAGCAATTGTGAATCTTCATGTCCCCATACTGTCTCCGAACAGATTTGGTTCAATCAAAAGTGTAGTCTTGGGGGAGATGTTGTTTGAGAAAAAATACAACAGGATGGCTGTCTTTGGTTTCATTTTAGATATCGGAATGGAATGATTTTAGATCTTCCAAGCCATATTGCACTTGATTCTCAGGTCTCAAGTCCCTTGTGCATCTGATCTGGGTATAAAATGTTTGCCAAGCTAGGCATGTACAAAAAGAACAAGTTGACTGAATGTTTGGTTGCCAGCTATTTCATATTCCATATTATTACCCAACCGCCTATATACGGAGTAATTGTGTATTTTTTGCTATGTCATGTCTATATACGGAGTAATTGTGTATTTTTTTTAGCTATGTCATGAGTCAGTGAACTATTACCCAGGCAATAGTTTTTGATATTGACTGTGATTATATCATGGCCTGTTTTCCCGCTTCGCTGCTAATAATACGAAGGCGCTTATCGTCTTGCTCGACGAAGATGCGCGTACGTTTCGTTTACGCCAGGAGACGTTATGAAGCAATGTCGAATATGAGGCGTGGTTTGGTACCTTGCAATACCCATAACTTCGTTGTTTGCGGTCAGAAACATAAAGTGTGGGTACTCGTTTTCTTAGTTAGAACAAGAGGAACTCTTTCAGACCAAATTTGAGCAGATTAGATGGAAATTTCTGTTTTTCAAGAAAACCACATCGTCTACAGCAACGCTGATATGTATGTCATCAAATGGGCAGGGTAATAAAACAGTAGTTTCGTGCATATTTGTAGAATAGTCCAACTAATACCCCTCGGTACCATCGACGACCTGATGCACTATTGCACTCAGCCTTCGGCCTCGTGCAATAGTGCATCAAGTTATCCACGGCGCCTTGGGGTAATAGTTTGGACTATACTACAAACAGGCATGAAATACCTGTATAATAGCAAATGCTTACAAGTTGCATAACAAATCTGAGAACCTTGAAATAATTCAAGATAAATACATGGCCGCTGCCTCATTGCCAAGCATGCCGGCCGGGTCTCTCAGTAATTTGCCAGAGGACATTAAGGCCTGATGGCAAAAGTTGGTGCCGGGCGGATATGCCTAGAACATGGCAGTGGCTACATTTTAAACTTATTAATACATGTTACCTGTAGGTCTTAACGTTAAATTATGTCATTTAAATGTGCACTAAAGGGCTGATATGGACACAGGTGCTTGAATTTATGAATATGTGTTCCTTTTTCTGATGCTTAGTTACAATCTCATAAATTCGATCCGAAAAATTTGAGAAAACAACAAGCCAAGAAAAAAATGAAAATTTTGACCAACTGAATAAAAAAAACCCCTTTTTTTTCCTATACTCGATTTGACCATTTTTTTTTCAAATCCTTAAATTATCGGTCTTTCATCGTTTTCGATGTACATATTACGCTTCCCTAGGGCTAAATCACGCAAAAAGTCACAACTTCAGGCCCCTGTGCACACGAGGGTCGACGACGGACGACGGACGAAGACGATGAGCTAAAAATGTATAAAATCAGATTATGTTTTGTTACTTTTGACAAAAGGAACTATCCCTTTTCTCGCTATTTAAAACTACTGTCTTACTTGTCTCTCTCTTTTGCTCTAAAAGACATACTTTGGAGGTCTTTATCGCAAAAAATGTGACCCAGATCAGCATGCTCCTTAAGGTCTAAGTGCCGTCTGATCAGGGCTTATAGTGTATGAATCCTTGATAAATTAGGCTGTCCAGAGTGCATATGTATATATACAGCAGACATCATACGAAGATAACATTTTTCTGCACAAAATTATTAGCAGGACAAGGGTTAACCAATATCTCTCTGAAATTTCTATCTGTACTTTATCGTAATTTTTCTGAGAAATTTCCTACCATTCACAAACATTCTAACACTATACTGGTTCTGGGGAGGCCCTTTAAACTAGCTGATTTCCTTGCTGCTTTGGGGTTAAATAGCTGTTAAATAAATAAAACTGTCAATCAGATTAATGCTATTTGGAGAGGTAGTTATGTCATCTGAAAATACTCTGTGGTTGTAGGATCGACTGAAAATAGCTGACTCTCAATAAATTATTGCTTTTAATAAATTATTTGTTTTGCATTTTTCTATCAATTAGACCCATTGGTCTTACAGTGGAATTTTGTTGCAGATAATATCAAATTGATATTTAGCATGCCAAATGTGCACATTATCGTTGATATAAAATTGCAGCCTAATAATTACTTGCATAGTTCAAATCAAAATAGATTTACTAGTAACGAAAGAACAGATCAAAGGAATAAGCCCATTTGATTTGGGTACTTGTCGCAGTGTTGAGCAATGAAGGCTCAGGTGAGCCTGTGCATATGTGTAGGTAGACTTGACAGAGCCTTCGCTGCTCGTATACACAAAGTGTAATGTTGGCTGAAGACAAATTTGAGAACGCTAGCCCCTCTGCATCATCATGAGTGATTAAACAATGCATTTGCTAATCCAAATATTTATTTATGAATTACAGTGAAAGAGTAAAACTTTATATTTTTCATCTAAAAGCAACGTGATTTATACTTGCGCTACTGTCAAAGAACATATCTGAAATATAGCATTCAGCATTTTGTAAACTATACCATTCAACACATATAACACAATTGACAATGCTGCACTGCTTAATCAACCTCTGTGATATATAATGTACATTTAAATGAAATGATTTCTTTAGAGATACTTGAATAAAAGTATACATGCCAAATTAGATAAGCATAAGTTCATGTACATTTTGTAAACTTTGCATGTGCGACTATCATTAGTGACAATGTTGATACTGAGAATAGTGCCATCTTAATGCTGAACAGTTAGCATTGTGAATGCTCTTTGTGAATCTATATCCTGGCAAGTTAACAACTCATTCTAATCTTAATTACATGTAATTGTTAAACATTGTTATTAATGAATACATTTATTATGTTTGCGAGGTTCCTAAAATATTTTGCCAACGTTCTGTTTAGTGAAAATTAACATCAGGTATACAAACTTTTATTTAAAATTTGGCCGGATACAATTTTAGCTGAAAAGTCTTTATTTAAATCAGTATTGTAGTTACAGCTGACCTATATATATGGCCATATCCAATGTGGCCTTTAAGTAAAACTCGCCCCTATAACTAACTTTCTCTATTTTCAGGGATATGTTTTTCATCAATAAAGCAGTTCTTTAGATATTATCGGTTGAGCAAGTGATCCAAGGTACTTACTTAATGTGATGGACAGATTTGGTGATTGCACAACGAAAGCTTTGCTGTATATAAACTAAAGTTAATTTCAAAGCTTCTGTATTGCGTCACCATATGCATACACAGCTAAAAGTCAGGATACAAATTGATTTCGAGGCAGTCACTTTAAACAATAACTAACAACAGACACTTTAAATAACTAAAGAGAAGTAGCTCAATTAAGCTTAGAATTCTTCAGAAAAATATTACAAAACTCTAACTTCGACTAATATATAAGCTTTTCTGACTCAATTATATATCGTCTTTGTTAACTTTTTGGATAAACATATGGCAATATAACATATTTTGTACAGTAATATTGTGTTATTTTAACAAATTTGACAGAAAATTGAAATGCATCCTTCTAAGTGCTGCAAATTGAGTGCTATTATTTCCTTTGTTTATGACTTTAAAAATCTATAATTATGGGCAAACAATTTCTTTGTAGATGTAAAAAGTTCAAACATATACTTTTTTGCAAATGTAAATGTGCATGGGTAATTAGTAGGAACTTAATAAATCCTAATAAATCCTTTTTTCCGACATACTGGTATCTTGATATCTATTTAAAAAGCACAGTCAATTTTGAGATAAAATAAAATATACTATGACGTATAATATACGGAATAAAACAATGTATATGAAGTCTTGAAAGTTGTTATATACGTAACATGATGCTGTACAAACAGAAGCCAAACATATATGATATTTTAAGTTAAGCCTGGCTTTTTCACTCTTGCTTATCAACAGAATGCTCATATATGGTGTTTGAAGGTTTTCAAATTGAAATTCATGCTGAATTAAAGAACGGACTTTTTGTCCAGGGTCAGCATATATAACAGTTTATAACACTTAAAGTATTTGTGATACAAACAAACTGTTTGCAGCTATATAATCGTTCATTACTTGTCTTTTAAAAGATGTATTTAAAACCTGAAAGTTATCCGGCAAGCTTATCAAAGAAAATTATATAACATAATTTCAGTGATTTTAAAGAGAGTAGCTTAAAATGTAATATAAAGGACATTACAATGGGCCCATATATTTTTTTATAAACATGAATATATGTAAGGAATGAAATGTTCTTCTATATTACATGAATTTTTGTCCAATTTAAATGATTCAATGATTACCTTAACAATCTTGATTACATTTATTTTGTTTTAAAAATGTAAGGTAACGTAGTTAACATGCTGTAGCAGCTAAACGCCCCAACCATCAGAGAGCTAACTTGTTTCAAAAAGCTTAGCCAGGAACATACAGTTATGCTAAGTTCTGATTTTAGTCGCGTGGCACACGCGAATTTCCAGAATTATGGTTTTTTGTACATAATGTGTTTTTCCAGCATATTGACGTCAAATTGACGTCAGTTTCACTTAAAATTGAAGTCCATATTGAATCAAATTTTCATTTTAGTGATTCTATAGACGATTTCAACCATTTCAATGCAACAAACATAAACAAATATGATTATTTTAGGTGTGTAAATAACCCCACCATATATAAGCTCTTTGATGCAAGTGAAGCGACGGTACCCTATTTTGTGATGTCGCTGTGACGTTGATACTGCAAGAAAAATTGTAAACATCTTTTTCCTTACTCTGCATATATTTCTCAAGTTGAAAATCGATAAGAATCACTTTTACCAAAAAGTGCACACGGGACCCCAAATTTCGACACAGGGGCCTACACTAATTTGGCGCCAGTAAAATGCATTTTACATGATCAATGGACCATGATCTGACAGTAAGCTAAAAGCTTATACGAGTCATTTCCTGAATACTATTCAGTAGCAGTAAATTTCGAACCATTTGACAGACAGACAGACAGACAGACAGACAGACAGACAGGCAGGCAGACAGGCAGAGAGAGAGAGAGAGAGAGAGAGAGAGAGAGAGAGAGAGAGAGAGACGTTTTGATATGAAAGATCTGGACTGTAATGGAAGCGGCCGTATTGTAGGCTTAGTGACGTCACACAGCCTGATTAAATATGCAATGGATTACTTGCAATTATCTTTAATAAAATATTTTACTTATGTATAAAACTGCAAATCTGCTGAAACACAGGTGCTGTGATGAGGCTTGTATAGGGGTTTTAGGGATACAGGATATTTGCCATTTTACTTCCAGGGATATAGGATACTATCCATTTTACTTTCAGGGATATGGGATACTTGGTTCAATATTTTCGTTACTTCCAGGGATATTGAAAATTTAGGAAAATTAATTATGGGGATATTTGCCGATTTATAAGGGATATTTGCCTGTTTACTTCAAGGGATATGGGATATTTGGTACCCCCCTATACAAGCCTCTGTGATAGTATTGATACCTAAAAATTAAGCAGTTGAAAAAATTCTGAAAACTAATTAAGCATTCAAAATGGCGGCTAAATGTTTGCCATATTGAACTGTTTAAATGCCCCTAGCTTCCCCATCTTTCAACCGATTTTGATGATGTTTGTATCAAAATTCATGGTTCATAGAGTTTTTTTTCTTATAAAACATACTTTTATTTGGGTTGCTGTCCCCTTTAACAATCAACTCTGAGTGTATGTGATAGAAAGGATCATTGACACTTGCTATGGGTAAATGCCTATGGTTTTCAGTAAAAATAAAACTTTGTCAATTGTCCCTTTCTTCACCTTGAAGCTACCCTGACCTGAGTACTATATGGCTGTGAAATCCGTTTTCGATATTAAATGCTTCAAAGATGTAAAATTTTGGGTAGAACAATCAGTTTTACACTAAGATATATAGAAATCCGAAAACATTTTTTAAAATATCATTCCCCCCCCCGTGTGCCAGCAAAAGCTTTTGCATGTGTATATGTTACCATATTTTACACATTGTATGAAAGTGGCTTGCTGGCACAAGGGTGGGAAAGATGTTCAGCAGCCCAAAAACCCAGGGCCTTAGCCCATAAAATGCCTTTTCTACCAAATAAGAAATTAATGACAGTAATGAAATTCTCTAGAACCAACCTCCTAAATTGCTTTGTATTCTGTGCTAGTTTAATATAAAGTACTTAGAGATTACAAGTAGAATTAGCAAGGTTTTATGCATTTTTCATAAGAGAAATCTCACTGTTATTAAATGACACATTATTTTGCAAACGTCCTGTACTTATCTATTTGCATGCTAGGGAATTGATCATGTTTTTTTATTTTCGTCTGCTGACTTTCTTCAAAATAAAATTTTTAAAAATAAACCACCCAGGACCACCATCAGAGTGTCAAACAGTTTGGATCCAGATCAAGACGGACATTCTGTTGGTCTTCATCTTGGTTCAAAATGTTTGCAAAAGGCTATTGGCAAACGACAAAATTATCCACTGACATGCAAAGAGTTATAACAGGTTAATACTTTAGTGTTCAATATATTGGGATATTACGGTGGTATCTTTAGGACATTCATTATTTTCATTTTAGAAAACATATTCCGTGGGCTCGATTAAATAAAGCTGTTCGAACGGAATAATACGCTTTGCGTACGAAATAGCATTCCATACTAACGATGTACTAAACCTTTCGCATGATTTACTTATCTGTGAACACAATTTAATAATCCGAACAAACGATTTGATAAAGCATGTGCACGAAATCCTTATCCATGAAAACGATGTAATAATCCGAGGACATGGATTAATAATCTGTGTGCACTATATAGCATTTCGTATGCACTAGATTACAATCCAAGAGCACGATTTATTAATTCGTGTACACGGAATAATAATCCATGGGCACGATATAATAATCTGTGCGCATGAAATAATAATCCGTTTGCACGATATAATAATCCATGCGCACGAAATAATAATCCGTCTGCACGATATAATAATCCGTGCGCACGAAATAATAATATGAGCGCTCGATTTGATAATTCGTGCAAACGGAATAAGAATCCATGCGCTCGATATAATAAACCGTTCGCACGAGATAATAATCCGTTTTCACGATATAATTATTTGAGCGCACAATTTAACAATCAACAATCAACGTGAATTGATTGGTGTATTCTTCTGATTCAATAACCAAAGAGTCAAACGGCCATGTATCGCTCACCTGAGTTTATGCCTTCTTGTATAAATATGTATCTGTTGGAAACTGGCAAAGCCCCCTGTTCACATAAACGTCTTCAAGTTCGACAGATCACATTTGTTTATACTATTTTTGCAGAAGGTTCTGCCCAAACGACTTTGATTTCTAATCAACAATTTGATAGGTTTGAGCTATATGACGACCTGCAGAGTCCAGTCGGACAAAGTAGGGAAGAAGACAAAGATCAGGAGTTGATACACGATGCTGCATGGTATTGCCCAGTGTAATGCTTAGGCTTTGAATATCGCGGATCGGCCACTGTCAATTTCGACTGCGATGAGCTATTTTGGCTTGCTTTTGGTGATAAGATTGAATCTTTTAGGAGTGTTCCGTTTTTCTGTAGTTTTTTGTTCCGCTCTGAATTGTAAGCATTCATATTTGAGTTTTAAGTGCACCATCCACCAAACCATTCAGAGGAGTTTTTTTTTTCAAGTTCCCTTAGCCGTAATAAGCAAAGCCTCCCTGGTCGCACACTATACAAATACGTTCAATTTAATATCAAAAGAGGTGGCAGCTTAGTTGCAATCCCTTTTGGTCTAAACTTACACTTAATTTCCTACTAAACAACTTTAGTTCAACATTTCTACTTGTTATTGTTGTAGTTATTCCCCCGATCAATATAATCAAACAGATCATATTTTTAAAGCCGTTGATGGGTAACACCAATATCGGTGGAAAGTTAAGCTGCCATCAAATTGGTGTAAGGTTACACTTATTTTTTGCAGTGTATGTTATAATTTGTCCGAAATATTTTCTTTCCTTTCTCTGAATAGGGATTTCATCATAGTAAACAGTGCAGACCCGTATGAAATGACACATCGTGTGGCATTTCATCTGGGTCTTCCCTGTTCGATAAAGTACCCAATTAGGGGTTTCTGGTTTACAAAGGTTTAACATCTCTTAGATTTGGGCACAAAAGTTGCCATGTTATACAACGGATCAAATTCGTTATAGCTTTTATTGTGGAAGGTTGTCACCATTTCTGTCAAATGATGAGCCGGTTTAGAGAAGATTCCAACAGTTTCCTTATCTGCCAAAGGTCATGCCCCTGGCTGCCATGTTTTTGAGGGACCAAGTTTGTTTCATCTGTTTTGTAGTGGGTCTCCGAGGAAATATCCCTGCCAAATTTTATTCAATTTTAGGGGGTATGTCAAAAGTTTCCTATAAATGTTTACAAGGGAAGCCAGCTACGCCTCGTATCATATTTTGACGGATTAAGTTTACTTTTGTAGAGGGAACATTCCTGTGAAAATTAGCCCAGTGGTATACTGAGGAGTCGTAATTTCAAGCTGTTGGACGACACACTCGATGAACTATGACATTGACTGATCCCAGCTCACTTTGGGCACTATGCTCAGATGAGCTATAACAGTTTTAAAATCCAACTTGCAGAACTTTTGTTCTATTCGTGCACATAGAAGAATAACCCTTATTCACATACTATTATTTCGAGCTCAAAAATTATTAAATTGAGCTCTTAGATTTCTATTTCGTTTTAACGGATTAATAATTCATGTGCACGAATTATTATTCCGTTAGTTCGGAATCTTATTTTGAGTGCACAGAATAATATTCCGTTTGCACAAATTATTATTCCGTTAGCATGGATTATTATTCTGTCCGCCCAAAATATTATTCCGTTTGCACGAATTATTATTCCGTTAGCATGGATTATTATTCCGTTTGCACAAATTATAATTTAGTTTGCATGGATTATTATTCCGTATGCATGGAATATTATTCCGTTTGCATGGATAATTATTCCCTTTGAATGGAATATTATTCCGTTTGCACGAATTATTTTTCCGTTTGCATGGATTATTATTCCGTTTGCAAGGATTATTATTCCGTTTGCATGGAATATTATTCCGTTTGCATGAATTAATATTCCGTTTGCATGAATTATTATTCCATTTGCATGGAATATTATTCCGTCTGCACGAATTATTATTCCGTTAGCATGGATTATTATTCCGTTTGCACGGATTATTATTTCGTCTGCACAGGTTATTAAATTGTGCACACGGAATATATATTTCTAAATGAATGTCCTAAACATACCACCGTAATAATCCGATGGCATGATTATTAATCTGTGTGTACTATATACCAGTTCGTATGCACGAGATGACAATCCAAGAGAACGATTTATTTATTCGTGTGCACGATATAATAATCCGTGCGCACGATATAATAATCCATGTGCAAGATATAATAATCAGTTATCACGAAATAATAATCCGTTTGCATGATATAATATTCCGTGCACACGAAATAACAAACTGAGCGCTCGATTTAATAATTCGTGCAAACGGAATAAGAATCCATACGCTCGATATAATAAACCGTATGCGCGAGATAATAATCCGTTTTCACGATATAATTATTTGAGTGCACAATTGAACAATCTACGTAAATTGATTGGTGTATTCGTCTGATTCAATAACCGAAGAGCCTAACGGTCATGTATCGCTCACCTGAGTTTATGTCTTTTTGTATAGATATGTATCTGTTGGAAACTGGCAAAGCCCTCTGTTGACATACACGTATTCAAGTTCGACAGATCACATTTGTTTATACTATTTTTGTAGAAGGTCACCAAAAACAACTTCTGCCCAAGCGACTTTGAACTCTAATCAACAATTTGATTGGTTTGAGCAATATGACGACGCGCAGGAGTCCAGTCGGACAAAGTAGGGAAGAAGACAAAGATCAGGAGTTGATACACGATGCTGCACGGCATTGCCCAGTTTAATGTTTAGGCTTTGAATATCGCGGATAGGCCACTGTCAATTTCGACTGCAAGGAGCTCTTTTGACTTGCGATTGGCGATAAAATTGTGTCGTTTAGGAGTGTTCGGTTTCTCTTTAGTTTTTGTTCCGCACTGAATTTTGAGTTTTAAGTGCACCATCCACCCAGGTATTCAACCATTTCAGTGGAGATTTTTTTTCAAGTTTCCTTTAGCCGGAATAAGCAACGCTCCCTGGTCACACACTATACAAATACGTTCAAGTTAATATCAAAATAGGTGTCAGCTGAGTTGTGATCCCTTTTGGTGTAATATTACACTTAATTTCCTACCAAACAACTTTAGTCCAACAGTTCTACCTGTTATTGTTGTAGTTATTGTTCTCCGGACAGATACAATCGAAAAGAACCTATTTTTTTAAGCCGTTGAAGGGTAACACCAATATCGGTGGCCATAAACTACCACCAAATTGGTGTAAGGTTACATTTAATTTTTGCAGTGTATGTTATAATTTGTCCGAAATATTTTCTCGTCTTTCTCTGAATATGGATTTTGTCATAGCAAACAGTGCAGACCCGGATGAAATGACAGATCATGTGGCATTTCATCTGGGTCTTCCCTGTTCGATGAAGTACCCAATTAGGGGTTTCTGATATACAAAGGGCATACAAAGGCTTATCATCTCTTATATTTGGTACAAAAGTTGCCATGTTTACAACGGATCAAATTCGTTATAGCTTTTATTGTGTTTCTGTCAAATGATGAGCGGTTTTAGAGAAGCCTTACACGTATCTGCCAAAGGTCACGTCCCCTGGCTGCCATGTTTTTGAGCGGCCAAGTTTGTTTATCTGTTTTGTAGTGGGTGTCTGAGGAAATATCACTGCCAAATTTTATTCAACTCTGACGATTGGTTCCAGGGGGTATGTTATAAGTTTCCTATAAATGTTTGCAAGGGAAACTAGCCACGCCTCGTGTCATATTTTGACGGATTAAGTGGGACATTCCTGTGAAAATTAGCCCAGTGGTATACTATTGACGACACACTCGATGAACAACAGACATTGACTGATCCCAGTAGCTCACTTTGAGCACTATGCTCAGATGAGCTATAACAGATTTAAAATCCAACTTGCAGAACTTTTGTTTTATTCGTGCACATAGAATAATAACCCTTATTCACAGATTATTATTTCGAGCTCATAGATTATTAAATCGAGCTCTTAGATTTCTATTTCGTTTTAATGAATAATTAATTCGTGTGCACGAATTATTATTCCGTTAGCTCGGATTATTATTCCGTTTGCACGAAATATTATTCCGTTTGCATGGAAAATTATTCCGTTTGCACAAATTATTATTCCGTTTGCATGGATTATTATTCTGTTTGCACGAATTATTATTGCGTTTGCATGGAATATTATTCCGTTTACACAAATTATTATTCCGTTTGCATGGATTATCATTCCGTTTGCATAGAATATTATTCCGTTTGCACGAATTATTATTCTGTTTGCACGGATTATTATTTCGTCTGCACAGGTTATTTAATTGTGCACACGGAATATCTATTTCTAAATGAATGTCCTTAACATACCACCGTAGAAATGGGACACTTTCATTCCTTCAAAAATATTTATTTCTTTTGTTGAGCTTTCAGTTTTGCATTATTTACGGTACATGTAGTCAAAAATGTACAGGTAACTTCTAAATTATCTCCCCAAAATCATTTTACTACAAAACATATTTTGTTTTTAAAACAATTTCATCAATTATCGTGAATCGTTAATACTCTGCATATGGTATAATCAATAGATATCACCATGCCTACCAAATAAATCAAGAAAACGTGCAGAAAT
This sequence comes from Loripinus fragilis, assembly GCA_964019695.1. Taxonomy (NCBI): domain Eukaryota; kingdom Metazoa; phylum Mollusca; class Bivalvia; order Lucinida; family Lucinidae; genus Loripinus; species Loripinus fragilis. Next base: position 44,724,450 of record OZ026524.1, read on the forward strand.
CACTTTTTAAAGCACTTTTTATTTTCATGAACATTCAGACCCCCTCCCCTTTCTACCCGCCATAACTCTCGAGTGCGTAGGAATTTTGAAAATATTTTGCTAGCTTTCACTTGCCATTAGATTCATCTATTGCACTGATACTACATGCACCACACTAGAAGCTCAAAAGCAGCGTTCTGTGAATCAGAAAAATAGGCGTATAAGGCCCAAACCGTCAATGATCCTTTGAAAAACCTTTACGAAGTCTATGGTATCGATAGCCATGTTTAAATAACTTATAAATCAAAATATTAGTTGGCAATCCGAATCGAAAAAAGATGCATATTTTTGGTTTTGTTGGCATTTTTGAGTACATTTGTTAGACCACTTTTAACATAATATTTAGCATGTGTACAAAGCCATAGGGGTGGATGCCAAGTCTGAATTTGCATATGAAGGCCAGAAACTAGGTCAAAGGTCATTGAGTGCAAAAATGAGAAAATATGTACTACTGTAAAACAACTTTATCTTTTTATATGTAAACATATTTCATTTCAAGCCAAATTTTGTATGCTTATAGTTATAAGTCTGAAAAACATTGAGAAAATGTTTTTTATAACTAAATGTTCATATGTCGACTTTAAAATGGGGTCAAAGGTCATCAAGTGCAATAATCGGAGCATTTTTACAAACTGTGTTTCTTTTTTTCTCTTGTCCAACAACAAGATGCTTTTTAAACTCTAAAAAGAGTAGAGGTCTTTTAGAAGGCTTAAATTGTCATGTTTATTATAAAAGGAACCATTTTTGAAGCAACCTTATATGGATTTTACAAAGACAAACATCATAAGTTTAGTTAAATCCTGACGGAAATTCTCCCTCAATTGGGCTAAACTGAGATATATCGGTTACTTTGAGAGTTTGCTGCATCTCTCAGAAAGTAAAAGTATTTTCAGTTTGGGACATGTCTTGGGGCCTTAGAAACCCATATTTTAATAACTTTTCTGTGGTCATTTTTCTATAAATCACCTGTAATCAACGTTACCCTACTGGCATTAAAAATAACAGTACACACAGTACAAGGCTAATGTTTTGATTTATTTTAATAGTATTAGTGAAACAGTTTAAGCATCAAATGTCTAAACTAGACATAAAAATCAATTGCATACATCTGTGATATGTATTTCTGCTCGTCAGCGATACGTATGTTACATTTTATACTAAATTGCTGATAATGACTTTACAAATTACATGCATTAGAATAAACCATGATACATGAGCTTAAATATACATGATATGGAACAATTTTCTATTAGAAAATGTTCATTTTCATATATTTGAAGTTGTTTATAACTTTTAACTTGCAATGAAGAGAAATCAAGTAAATATTTAAATATGCTTATTAGTATGCAATTTGTACTGGCTCCAGCATGTAACGTATAGCTGCTTACAGATTCATTTTTCTATCATTTACATTGCATTGGAATTGGCAAAATATATTTCATAATGAAATCAAATTATAACTATATTAACAATAATGGATCTTAAATTGCTGCACATATATGAATGAGGTAACGTAGGTAACAAAAGATGCCTTACATAAATGGATAAAGGTAGTAAATTGTTGCTTATATAAAATTTGTGTCTGCTCTCCACAATTCGCTTACATATACTACACACATTTTATTCTATATAAGACTTAATTTAAAAGAGTGCTATGGGTTGGTCTGCAATATGTGAACGTGGCATTTCCTGGTCTTATTTAATTACTTTTTGTAATTTGCTTTGTTCTTTTACATTCATATTGTAGTTTTCAGATTTCTACCAATGGTACATAAGGATAAACATGCAATCTACATCATGATTTAAATATTGACTTAATATCAATAATTTACTTAAAATAGCTTAGCAATATTTCATACATCTAGTGGCAAGGCAGGAATTAAGGCAGGGGCAGTTCTGAGTGTCTTCTATAGCAGGTATAGGTTTTTAAAGATTGCAAAAATAACATCGTCGTACAGAACCAGCATGGTTTATGTCCAAATATAGGATGTTACATAGATCTAGTATTAAAGATTTTCCTTGTATGCTGAATTCTTTTAGTTTTCACTTTTCACTGTTGACAATTACATGTACATTATAAATTAATTTATCATCTGTCCCCATTATAATCTTCTATGTTTTGTTGAACTAGATTTCATATCATATTGTAATGTTGATTATCTTATTATATTCTGCAGCAACTCTGATATAAACTATTCTGCTTGTTAATTATCTTCGACTAAGGTTGGTTGAGGTAAGGCTACCTGCGCCATGTAGCAGTCTTGTAAAACATCTGAACATATTTCATGGTAACATAAACAACAAATCATTTGAATGTTAGAGATACTTTATTTTAAAGATCAGTTAACTGTTTTATTCTTAAGCACAAAACAAACAAAAATGACTCCCAAAATTCACTAGTATGGTTTGCGTCTTTGAAACTCACAGATTAAACTGAATGTTGAAAAAGTAGTGTCACACGCAGCTGATTTCTCTGCTTTTCTTATTCACAAGATAGTTTGTTTTTAGTTTTGTTTATGCAGTATTTCATTTTGTTGAGCTCTTTGTAACCCTAGTACATGTTTTATATATGTCCTATGAAAAGTGAGTTATGGTCTGTTTGTTGGGTTTTAAAAGGTTTACTAAATTAGACTAAATTCAGATGGTAAAATGTAACGTAAGTAACAACTAAAACACATCTTATGTATAAAAGGATAGATTATTGCAAGAAACGACGTATGCATACAAAGCATTAAGCAAAAAAAATATTTCTTTAAAATGAAATGGTTATTTTAATTGTATTGTATTTTAATTGATTTTATACAGTAACGTACTTTACATGCCTATTATGAATATTTGACAGCGGTAAACTTGGTAAATCATTGCTTTCCAAACATGATAGACACACACCTAGCAGGATAGCAATAAAAAATTCTTCCATTAGGATAGAAGGGAACTTAAAATTAGAATTTTGGCCCTATATCAATAAATTATTGCTACAATTATCACCAATTTTGCACTTAAATGACCTTTGATCCAAACACACATCATGCCTTGATGTTGCTGTTTGTTTATATAGCATGGCTGTATTATCCAAAATAGATTTTGCATTACTTTTAATCATACTTTTGGATAGCTAATTGATAAAACGGTAAAATCTGGTGTATATATAAGAATTTGCACTCAGTTGACCTTTGACCTAATTCTGGGACTTTGGGGCATTTCCAGACTTGGCATCCACCCCTATCCTTCTTAAAACACATCAAGATACACTTTGAGCATGGATGCCAAAATGTACTCAAAAATGCCAACAGATTTTTTTTTTCACGCTCTGGATGGCCAACTATATGTTTCTTTTGTTGAAGTCACCAACATTAGAACATACTCTTGCAAAACGAATTAGTTGCGAAATGTATACACCATAGGCAGGGGAGCAGCGAGGAACATCTCAATCAAGAAATGGGAAATTAACAATTTCAAAATTCAAATCGTCCTGTTTATCATAAATTTTAGATGTAACTATGCCATTTATTATGGACAAGTCCAAGTTCAAAACGGGGGCTTCAGTATCAATATTTATTAATATGCAAATGCGACGAATGGATAAAGGCTTATGTCTTAGCTTTATTTTGGTACCGTTAAACATGTTTAAGCCCTCCAATATTTTTTTTACTGACCGTTCCAAGGCAGTGATTCTTTTGAGGATCGTTTTTGTCATTTTATTTATATTTCTTGTTTATCTTTGTTATGCTATCCTGTGTGTTCCTTGCAGCCTTGTAATCACCTGCAGGTAAAGGGATGACCTCTTGGCTCTTTTCTTGTGTTTCGTTACTTTCCCATATGGTGTTCCAGGTCAGGTGTGCTATTTGATTGTGTCGATTTCTGTTCTTTGCCTTCCTCTTAACTTTAATTCAACTTTTACCATTGCTCTAGTAACAGGAAACGGCCACCAATAGTAGCTAAATATAGACTTATGGTCATTTTAAACAAAATATGAGGCTTCTGATGACAGTCTTTCCACGCTTCTGATGACAGTCTTTCCACGCTTCTGATGACAGTCTTTCCACGCTTCTGATGACAGTCTTTCCACGCTTCTGATGACAGTCTTTCCACGCTTCTGATGACAGTCTTTCCACGCTTCTGATGACAGTCTTTCCACGCTTCTGATGACAGTCTTTCCACGCTTCTGATGACAGTCTTTCCACGCTTCTGATGACAGTCTTTCCACGCTTCTGATGACAGTCTTTCCACGCTTCTGATGACAGTCTTTCCACGCTTCTGATGACAGTCTTTCCACGCTTCTGATGACAGTCTTTCCACGCTTCTGATGACAGTCTTTCCACGCTTCTGATGACAGTCTTTCCACGCTTCTGATGACAGTCTTTCCACGCTTCTGATGACAGTCTTTCCACGCTTCTGATGACAGTCTTTCCACGCTTCTGATGACAATCTTTCCACGCTTCTGATGACAGTCTTTCCACGCTTTAGATTTTGGTATTAATAGACTTTTCGCTTACTGTAAAGGCGGCAACTTTAATGTTCCCACTGGGCGTGGTTCGGCTATTTCATCTGCTTAACATGGGAAATCCGGTTCTATTTATAATTTGGTGAAGATGGGCCGCGCAAACGTGCGTGCATTTCATGAAAATCCCAACCGTATACACACTGAACTCACATTTATTAACCCTTAAAGCGCATAATCAAAAAATGTATGTTTTTATGTCGTCCACTAAAATATTTGAAGTCTTATAGACAAACAGTGTGAACCCAGATCAGACTGATCCTGTAGGAGCATTCTGATCAGGGTCTATAATGTTTGCCTCTATGCTTATGTTAAATAGACATTTTCAGATGCAGTTACTCGTAGTGTTAAGGTTTTGCCTTGAAGGTTTGTAGGTTTTATCTGTAACACTGTGCTGTCTTTTCCCCTGCTTATCTAGTTCCCATGAGATCTCTTTGTATGTTTTATCTCAAGGAAATCCTGTCGCATTATACATTTACACCTTTAGCATGCTTCATTGTGAAGTACCTAGGACATGAGTGTAATATGGATATGCCTGTTCCCCCTCCCTGCACGGTTATCCTGTCATCACTGCCGTTGGGTTGGACCCTCGTTGTCCTGGCAGGCCATTTTCAGCCCCTGATCCTGGTGGGCCGTTGGCTCCTTTCTGTCCTGTTTAACCCGGCGCTGGCTGATCCAGGCTGGCCAATGGACCTGGGTCCTCTGGTTCCCGGTGTCCTCTGGGTGGCCTTGTTGAGGGGCTGGCTAGTCTGCTGTGGGTGTGATGTGCTTTGTGGGCCATCATTTCCTAATTATCTTTTATACTGTAATTCATGGTGATCTGGATCCCTATTGTTTGCAAGAAATTCATGTGCCCTTCACCTTAATGCTTTTGTGCTTAATATAGCACACATTTTGCTCTGTATATTGAGAAAATATATTTTTAGAGTATGAATCTGGTCCATTGGAAATTACCATATTTGGGGCTCAGCGACTGTATCAGGGCTGTTCTAGAACTATAAAAACCGCAGCGACTCCTTGCTTGGGGGCTTCTGCTGTGAAACCTCTGATGTGTTCCCACGCTGGGTTTTCCTGGGAATTCGGGACTTAGCTATGATTTAGTCAAGTAGAAATAATGACTTTCACACTGGTCAATGTATACGTCGTTTTGCCGGTATTACGCGTATTGCCGGTACGTCATACGCCTATTTTCTGGAATAAAATGGCGGCGACATACCTGTTGACAGCGGAAGTGGTAAGTGTTTTCATTTTTGTTGTTGTTAATACTGCATAGAAAAACATGCCGTATGCCAAAAGGACTATAGAATTCAATCCTTTTTAAGTATCCGACATGTACATGGTGATTTATGCAAGCATTTAGAAATTTATTCGAGTACTGATCGGGAGGGTTGACATTTTTGTTGATTTCTTGTAAATTACCGACTTTCAAGTCACAGAATTTTGATCTGGTGTACATATCTTTCATTTTACCCATGCACGAGTCAATGTCTGGTCCCATAGCATCGAAACGTTGTAACAGTTGGAAAGTGAAACTTGTGTTTTAAGAAAAAATCTGAAGAAAATGATTTTACGCCCATCTTGGCGAAAATGTATACTACGCTGTTTGCCGGCCCCCATTTTAATACATCCTGCAGAATGGAGTGCGCCGCTTAAAGCATATGCATAATCAATCCATTTCCTTCCAGCATGCAAGCCATGCACGCACGTATACATACACGAACACACACAAGCAGAGAATAGAGGATGGTGAGGTTTATTAAGAAGGGATCTATTTTACCTGTTTGGGTTATGTAGAACAGTGTGCTGCGTTGCTAAGGAGAGTTGTGCTGCATTGATTAAGATAGCGGCATCTCAAATGCTTCTCTGTCTTGGTTTTTGGAAAACAGCACCTGTAGTGACCTTATCCCACACTTTTTGAGCGAGTCTCAGTTTTCAAAATTGTCCCCAATTTCTCATCAAATATAGTTTAAACCCCACTTTTTATATAGCAAAATAAGAGTTTTAGTTGCATACATAACTTCTTCATTTGCTCTAAAATGTAGATTGTAGATAAACGTTACAACCAACTCAATGTTGCAGTTCTAACCTGTACCCACGATCTTTGTTTTGATCAAAATATAAAAAAATCTGAGATTTCTTTTAACCTAAAGTGACCATTTTTATAGCCTAAATTCTCTGCGTAACGCATTGGCATCTTTGAGCAGAGTTATATTGAGTTTTGATTGAATTAAATTACTATAGGGATCCTTAGCAATACTGGTCCGGATCCCCTTAATCCAGTATTCAGTGTTGGGCCATCATCGGCCCGCCAGCAAAACGCAGTTTAAATGGCGTTTCGCTGGCGGGCCGTTGATGGCCCGCTAGTAGTGGTATTTTGGATCCTTCCCCTAATCAAACTTAAAAAAAACGTTGTCAAAGTCGGACCCCCTCTGACGAAATATTCTGGATCCGCGCATGCTATAGTCGTTATACATTTTCAGGGTTTAAAGACCATTCCGCATATCTCAGATCATAGCGAGAAAACCTGACTCAACAAAGGCGCAGACCAGTCTGCGAATCCAGCCATTATCATGCGAGTCTTTGTTGTTTGCTCCCTGGAAAGTACAATAGCTACGCTAAACTTGGCACATTATAAGCTTCAAGCTTCTATCTAGTCTCTGTTAATGAGCAGGCTAGTTTTAGCAAGATTTGGTCGGAAACCCTGAAGACACGTCTTCTTGCGACACAGCACATATTGAGCCCGCTCATTATCCTTACCAAACTGTTACTATTCAAGCTGATCGACGGCACTTTCATACTTTCATACTTCATGTACATAATTGTTAATACTTTGCCATGCACAGCTCAATGTACTATTGCCTGAGGCCGTAATGCCAAGGGCAATAGTGCATTGAGATGTCCACTCTACCAAGAAGCATATGTTTAACTATTCTACCAAACAGTCAGGAAATAACTGCTTAATTACTGCAGTGGCTCAGAGGTAGCGTGCTTGACTCGAGACCGAGGGGCTGTGGGTTCGATCCTCACTGGCATCACTGTCTTATGTCCTTGATCAAGACATATTAATCCTAGCTTTGTACAGGTTCAACCCAGGAAGACCCGTCCCTTTAAAACTGAAAGATTTTTGATGGGACGTAAAGAATCAAATCAAACAAAAAACAATATGTCGTCTTGTCTCCTCTAGGTAAAAGGAAGTTCAGTACATTAGCTGTTTGTGTGAAGAGTGTCAGCGAAATAAAAACGGACTCATTTTTAATTAATACAAGTTAGAGCTTGACTCACCGTAAGCAACTTATAATAATGAACAACATGTAATAGATATAACATGCCTCTTGCTCAATTACTGGATTGGCATGCTGTTGTGGCAAAACAGCCAGAATGCGTGGTTTTGGTAGTTAGCGATCAGCGATACTTGTGACGAATTCTATAAAGATTTTGTATCAAGTTATCTCAGAAAAAAACCCGAACAGGATCCTAGCTACTCACAATTAAATCCACATTTGGTAACGAGACAGTTTAAATGCTCACCGTCCCTAACGTGGCACATTTGCGCTGCTTTTGTGGCCAATTTTTAATGTGCATTTAAATCACTTGGCTCCTCCATAGAACTGGTTTGATTTGCATAAATATCAATGATAAATTAAATTACTTTTAAATCTATATTCATTTTGTTTGGCCATATATACATTAACTCACAGTTTAGAGGTGGTTAGTAATGGAAAAGCAGGTAACCAGTACCCCAATACCTAGATATGGGGACAGGTTTCTGGTTACCTTATTTACATAACTGACCACCTGAGGACCGGGAGCCAGCACTTAATGTAGATATGGTAAATGTTTGCAGTTCTACCAATTAATCTGTTAATATTTATTCATAGAGGGTTCTTCATGAAAACTTCAAGGTCATCTGCCAAAAGAAGGAACAATAAAACCTATGTAAGTATTCTGATGTCATGCAACAGGCAGGGTTTGTCTGTTTCTTTATATCAAGCAAACATGATGATGAAAAAGAGTAAACATGGTTAATAGCCCTCCAGTAAAATATTTTACTGACCGTTCCAAGGCGGTACTTCTTTTGTGGATCTTATGTTTTTGTTCTGTCTTGTGTTTGCTATGTTTAGTGTGCGTCTGTTTATATGTGCTTTGTGGTCACCTGCTGGGAAAGGGCTGACCTCTTGGCTTTCGTTTGTGTTGTCTACTGTGAGTTTGTCACCTTCCCATTGGTATCCTGGGTCAGGTGTGGTACTTAATTGTATCGATTCCTGATCTTTGCAACCTTACTTACTTTGCAAGAATACAAAGCATGCATTTTCAATTATCATTCACCTCTATATCTGTAAGCTCGATATGATACATGTGATTCCTATATGGAACTGCAATCCTAAACATAGTATATTTTATAAGAATGTATTCTAAAAACCACTTTGATAACAGTGTTGTTAAAATCGGTTGCAAAATAAAAAGTGAGGTTATTAACATTTGCAAATGGACTGTAAAGGAAGCGGCCATGGTAGGCTTTATGCCGTCACACAGCCTTATATGATATGGTCATGGAAATAAAAGACTAATCAGAAGGTAATTTGCATTAAGTAAATCAAAAGAAAAAGTTTAGATCCTTCAAAAGCAGCGAAAACATTCGTTAGAGTGATGATGTACCTTTGTTACAGTTTCGAATAATGCATTCCCGTCACTGACTGCAAATTAGGAACTTAAATCTATGCAGAAGAGCATTTCATATGGCATTTTTAAAGTTTTCAATCTAGACAACAGATGTATTCAGTAACATTACGTGTTTTATCATCATGCCATTTTCTTCTAGGAACCATCTGTTTGACCAACCAGAAAGGAGAAGAACAAAGGCTCGGCGAAGGCTAGGTGCATTGACTTCCGACTTGGTTGCACCTCCAAAGAGAACTCTATCACTAAGAAGGGAATTTTTCAAATGTAATGAATCAAAAGTATTACCAAAAAAGAAAACTCTAGTTTCTGAAGACAATGAATGCTAGAAATATAAAAGAATGTGTTTACAAAACTCAGCACTTAACAACATGGGACTGATAAAGATTATGATCATATGCACCGTCTGTTTTGTCGCCTGTTTAGCGGTATAATTGGGGTGCATAAGTTTTACATCTAATCCGTACAAAACGACCAGGTATCTGCAATATGGCCAGTGGTTCCTCTTGATTTCTGAGCAGAAATAAAGAGCAGCTCTTGTCTCAATTTACACATTTTATTTTCAAAGTTTAATAAGCCAAATACTATATGTTTTGGGTGCTCAAAATAGTTGTCTCAGTGAGACAGTTATTTTGAGTATCCACATGTGTTGTTTTTCGGTAAAACGAAAAAGAATTTTGCATGAAACAGTCTTATCTGGAGGTCTGGTTATGCTTTCTCAATCTACTTAACAGTTTTATAAGCCACACATCATATGTTTTGAGTGCTCAAAAGAATCATCTCAGTGAGATGGTTCTTTTCAGTACCCACAACATGTGTTGTGGTTTGGTTGAAGGAAAAATGATTTTACTTCATGCAACCTTATCTGGAGGTCTGGTTAATGTTCACCCAATTTACATTGGGCTTGTATAAGCCACACATCATATGTTTGGGTGCTCACAAGAATTGCTTCAGTGTGATGGTTCTTTTGAGTATCCACAGCATGTGTTGTGGTTTTGTAGAAAGAGAGGGGATTTTGCATCATGCACTCTTATCTGTGTGTCTGGTTGATGTTAACTCAACTTACGTAAGTTTTTTATAAGCCACACAACATATATTATGGGTGCTCAAAAGAGTCGTTTCTGTGAGACAGTTCATATAAGGACCCACAGCATGTGTTGTGGTTTGGTAGGGAGAAAGGTAGTTTTGCATCAAGCACTCTTATCTGTGTGTCTGGTTGATGTTTACTCAATTTACTTAAGTTTTTTATAAGCCACACATATGTGTTGGGTGCTTAAAAGAGTTGTTTCAGTGAGACGGTTCTTTTAAGGACCCCCAAATGTGTTGTGGTTTGGTAGGGAGAAAGGTAATTTTGCATCAAGCACTCTTATCTGTGTGTCTGGTTGATGTTTACTCAATTAACTTAAGTTTTTTTGTATGCCACACATATGTGTTGGGTGCTCAAAAGAGTTGTTTCAGTGAGACAGTTCTTTTAAGGACCCCCAACATGTGTTGTGGTTGGTAGGGAGAAAAGTAATTTTGCATCAGGCACTCTTATCTGTGTGTCTGGTTGATGTTAACTAAATTTATTTAAGTTTTTTATAAGCCACGCATCATATATTTTGGGTGCTCAAAAGACTTGTTTCAGTGAGATGGTTCTTTTAAGGACCCACAACATGTGTTGTGGTTTGGTAGGGAGAATGGTAATTTTGCATCAGGCACTCTTATCTGTGTGTCTGGTTGATGTTTACTCAATTTACTTAAGTTTTTTGTAAGCCACACATATGTGTTGGGTGCTCACAAGAATTGCTTCAGTGAGACAGTTCTTTTAAGGACCCACAACATGTGTTGCGGTTTGGTAGGGAGAAAAGTAATTTTGCATCAAGCACTCTTATCTGTGTATCTGGTTGATGTTTACTCAATTTACTTAAGTTTTTTGTAAGCCACACATATGTGTTGGGTGCTCAAAAGAGTTGTTTCAGTGAGACAGTTCTTTTAAGGACCCACAACATGTGTTGTGGTTTGGTAGGGAGAAAGGTAATTTTGCATCAAGCACTCTTATCTATGTGTCTGGTTGATGTTTGCTAAATTTACTTAAGTTTTTTATAAGCCACACATCATATATTTTGGGTGCTCAAAAGAGTCGTTTCAGTGAGACAGTTCTTTTAAGGACCCACAACATGTGTTGTGGTTTGGTAGAAAGAAAGGTAATTTTGCATCAAGCACTCTTATCTGTGTGTCAGGTTGATGTTAACTCAACTTACTTAAGTTTTTTATAAGCCACACATCATATATTTAGGGTGCTCAAAAGAGTCGTTTCAGTAAGACGGTTCTTTTAAGGACCCAAAACACGTGTTGTGGTTTGGTAGAAAGAAAGGTGATCTTGCATCAAGCACTCTTATCTGTGTGTCTTGTTGATGTTTACTCAATTTACTTAAGTTTTTTTGTAAGCCACACATATGTGTTGGGTGCTCAAAAGAGTTGTTTCAGTGAGACGGTTCTTTTAAGGACCCACAACACGTGTTGTGCTTTGGTAGGGAGAAAGGTAATTTTGCATCAAGCACTCTTATCTGTGTGTCTGGTTGATGTTTACCAAATTTACTTCAGTTTTTTTTTAAAGCCGCACATCATATGTTTTGGGTGCTCAAAAGAGTCGTTTCCGTGGAAGGTCACAACATGGGTTGTGGTTTAGTAAAACGGAAAAGTGATTTTACCCTACACACTCTTATCGTGAGGTCTGGTTGATGATTACTCAATTAAATTATAAGTTTTATAAGCCATATAAAGAAATGCTTCGGGTGCCCAAAAGAGTCCATTCAGGGAGATGGGTCTTTTGGTAAAAGGAAAGGTGGTTTTGCATCAATCCCTTTTAACTGGAGGTCTAGTTCTTTTTTTTATTCAATTGTCTAAGTTTTTCAAAGCCACACATCATATGGTTTGGGTCTCAAGAGTCGTCTCGATGAGATTGGCCTTTTGAGTACCCCCAACATGTATTGTGGTTTGGTAAAAGGAAAGGTGATTTTTTTATCAAGCACTCTTATCTGGCGGTTGTGGTTGATTTTCTTTTGTTTGATTTGATTCTTTACATCTCATCAACAATCTTTCAGTTATAAAGGGACTGGTCTTCCTGGGTTGAACCAGTACTAAGCTAGGATTAATGTTCTTGCTAAAAAAACCAACACAGTGACGCCGGTGAGGCTCAAACCCTCGGTCTCGAGTCAAGCACTCTACCACTGAGCCACTGCGCTCCCAAGGGTGTGTGGTTGATGCTTACTAAATTTACTGAAGTATTTGATAAGCCTCACATCATATGTTTTGGGAACTCAAGAGTCGTCTCGATGAAATTGGCCTTTTGAGTACCCCCAACATGTGTTGTGGTTTGGTAAAAGGAAAAGTGATTTTGCATCAAGCACTCTTATCTTGCGGTTGTGGTTGATTTTGTTTTGTTTGATTTGATTCTTTACGTCTCATCAACAATCTTTCAGTTATAAAGGGACTGGTCTTCCTGGGTTGAACCAGTACTTAGCTAGGATTAATGTTCTTGCTCAAGGACACAACACAGTGACGCCGGTGAGGCTCAAACCCTCGGTCTCGAGTCAAGCACTCTACCACTGAGCCGCTGCGCTTCCAAGGGTGTGTGGTTGAGTCAAGCACTCTACCACTGAGCAACTGCGCTTCCAAGGGTGTGTGGTTGATGCTTACTAAATTTACTGAAGTGTTTAATAAGCCACACATAATATGTTTCAAAAGTTTTGTCTCCGTCAGCGGGTTCTTTTGAGTACCCAAAACATGAGTTAAGGTTTGGTAAAAAAGAAAAACGATTTTACGATATGCACTCTTCTCTAATTGATGTGTATTCAATTTTCTTAAATTTTTATAAGCCACACATCATATGTTTGGGTGCTCAAAAGAGTCATCTCGCTGAGACGGTTCTTTTTGGTATTTTGGTTTGGTTAAAGGAAAGGTGACTTTTCATCAAGCACTCATATCCATTATAGGGAGATATGGATGATGTTTACTTAATAGTTTTATAAGCCACACATATTTTTTGCATCTCAAAAGAGGTGTCTCTGTCAAACGACTCTTTTGAACACTCACAACATGTGTTGTGAGTATGGTACAATTGAAAAAGGATTTTACATTTCACACTCTTATTGGTAGGTCTGATTGATGTTTTCTCAATTCAATTAGAAGTTATATAAGCAACATATGATATGTTTTGGGTGTTCAAAAAAGTCATCTCAGTGGGATGGTTCTTTTGAGTACCCACAACATGAGTTGTTGCTTGGTAAAAGGAAACATGATTTTTCATCTAACACTCTTATCTGTATATCTGGTTGATATGTACTCAAAGACATTTCATAAGCCACACATTTGATGTTTTTGATGCTCAAAAGAGTCTTAATGAGTCTCATTGATGTATGATTTTTATTAAATACATTTGTAACTACTTACTGTTTACTTATTGTTAGCCCCACTCCATTAAAGCATATGTTGTAGCTACCTATTAGAGTCACCTTGCAGAGGCAATTCTAATAGATAACCACAACATATGATTTTATGGAAAAAATAACCACTTTTATCCTGTTGATACCAACATCAGAGTTGCCCCCTTTTTCCTATATGTTAGGTGGACATGAGGTGTAACTCTGGTGTGGAAATGTTTCTGCTAATGTATATTTGAATAACAACAGCCTACAATAGGAGGTCGATGCATTATCAAAAATACCAACTACAGGTATAATATTAAAATAGCATCAACAAATAATAAGATACTTAGTCTTTAATCTCTCCAAAGTACTGGTAAATTACCAAGGAAGTGGTGGCTCCATCCCAACATAATCAAAAAATTGTTTACCGGAACGTTAATCAAAATCAAACTCAAAGCACTTGTTTGATAAATGAGGGAAACAAAAATTTTCCACTACCATTTGTGTTTTTATTTCTTCATCAAAACTAAAACAAACTAAACACAAAATAATGCTCAATGATCCTGACTAGATGAGCAAACAGATTAACTAAAATTGAACAATTAATACTAGGTAATCACTAGCAATCATTAAAATCACAGTATGCAAAAGATCTAAAAATAATAAGAACTGATGAGATTATGATGATGATAATGATGATGATGATGATGATGAAGAGGAGGTGGGGGAGAATGATGAGTAGGGAAGTGATGATGATGACAATGATGGTTTTTATGATGATGGTGATGATGAAGAAGATTGTGATGATATTGAAGTTGATGGTGGTGTTAATGGAGGAGGTGTGGAGAATGATGAGTAGGGAAATGACGATTATGTTTTTTATGATGATGATGAGGCGGATTATGATGACATTAATGATGATGATGTTAAAGGAGGAGGTGGGGAGAATGATTAGTAGGGAAATGATGATGACAATGATTGTTTTGATGATGATGATGATGATGATGATGATGAGGATTATGATGATTAAAAGGAGGCAGAGGAGAATGACGAGGAGGAAAATGAGGATAAAAAACACAAATATTTGAGTAAATAGACAAGCCAATAATGGCAAGGTAAATGAGTTGATAGTGTTTCATTTTCAAGTAAAACAAAAACAATTTTTAAAATTGTTATGACATACTGTGCATCAGCAACATCATCATAATAATAAACTTCATTTTCGCGCGTCATAGGAGGCGTAAATAAGCTGCGCTATTAAAGTGTTACTGATCAACAGCTTTGTTTTCTCTATTGTAAAGAACAACCTCTTCACTTCCTATAACAAAGTTTCCACCTCTCACCATTTTATGTATTTTTACATGGCAGTTTGTGTCGGGCCTGGTCAACTTAAACGCCAGGTTTGGTTTTACAGGTAAGTTTTTTTCAATATGTGAGCCCATAATGAGGATCAAGATACACCAGTCATTTGTATGCCCCGCCCCCTTGGGGCCGGGGAGACCAGGGAGGAGACACATAGGGAAAAGGAGACCTGCCCTAAGTGTTATGCTTGTGTCATGCACTTGAAAGAGCACACAAAAACTTGTGGCGCCACTTCATCATTCCATTGTAGTACATGTGAGAAAACATTTAAACAAAAAAAGGTACCTGGCCAAGCACATGTTAACGCATTTGCCATCCAAGCAATATGAGTGTCAAAAATGTCATAAAAGCTTTTAACACAGAGCATCCCTGCGCTATCATAAGACCGGTGTGCATCGTAGTAACATTTTGGATTCTTATATTGTTTCCATGGCACCTTGGCTATGTACCTTTTTAGCTTAATATTGCTAATGCAGCAGTCATTTGTATCCCCTGGGGCAATAACTCCTAAATTATGCAAAAAGAGAATATCCCACAAAGGCCCCACAGTTGAGGGCTTTTAGAAGGACTTTGAAAATTGAAATGTTGAAAGCCTCAGCCCTGCCTGCAGATGTTCTCCTAGGACATCCTTCCTCCCAAATGATTTATTGCAGACATCGCAGGTGAATGGGCGGAGCCAAGTATGAGTTTTCCGGTGCACCCGTAACGAGTTTGGGTTCTTATAGTACTTGCCACAGTCCACACATAGGCAGTTGGCATCCATTCTGAAAAGAGAATGAAAGACATAGTAAAACTAAAAAGACAAATTCGTCGAATTTATATCCCCCGACGAAGGATTACTTTAGAAAAACATGTAAATCACAAATTGTAAATCCCATTTTTATCTAGACCCTTAGTTCACCTTGGGTATCATTCGGATCATCCAAAGCATGCCAAGTATGTTTTAGTCACCTGCTGGGTAAGGGCTGACCTCTTGGCTCTCATTTGTGAATTCTCATTTTGAAGTCACATTCCCATTGGTATCCTGGGTCAGGTGTGGTGCTTAATTGTATCGATTCCTGATCTTTGCCCTCTTTCTTACTTAGTTTAATTAAAGAATACATATCTTCACAATTTCAATATCTGACCTTTCAACCCAATCCCAGAGGTCAGAGGTGTGTGTAAAGTCAATGTTTAGCTTGCATGTTGGTCTACACTCCTTAATGCAACAAGAGAAAACAGCATTTGGCCTTTTGACCATACCCCATGGATCGATGGTGTGTGTAAGGACAGAATATTTGCTTTCATAGTGCTCTATGCTCAAATCCCTTTAGTTTGATATGCAACATGACTTCTTTTAGAATGAAAATGAATTGACCTTTTTACCCCACCCCAGGGATCAAGGGTGTGTCTGTTGACAAAATATTTGCTTCCATGTTACTGCATGCGTCGTCGGCTTTAATTTGATATGCAACATGGCCATATTCAGAAAAAGTTAAATTTTGGCCTTGACCCTACCAAGGGGATTGGGCCCAGGCATTCAGACTTAAATCTTGTTGGATGTGTTATCTATCTATTACTCCTCTGCATGTATGCAAAATTTAAGCATAAAATATTTACAAATGCCTGTACTTAGACAATGGCAATGCAACCTGACCAATAGGTACTGTGATATGGTTCCGGACGTACGGACGTACGAACCGCGCCAACAATATATCCCTCAGACATCTCAAAAACCATAATTATAAAGTTCTATCATTTCGAGACCAAGCGTGCTACCTGTCTGGTTGGTGCAGTCGGTAGCGTGTCTCAGCTTGCGAATCGTAGTGTGCCGATTCGATTCCCGGGCTTCGCACATTCATTCTAATGAAAAAAATTAGGAATGGTTATCAGCTTAGGTTTAGCCTGGTTAGGATCCCCCATAATGAACTCATCTATTTGCCGTGGACATCAAGCAGATGTTGGCGTTCTGTGGTCACACATGGTGGAGGAAACTGAACAACCCGGGGAAAAACATTGACTTTGGACGGCCTACCACTAATTTGCAATACTTTGACACCGGGATTCGATCCCGGGATGGCAAGGGAGTCTTTTAATCATCGCCTACTAACACTTAAATGATTCACAACCGGTACAAACCTATTAATTAATGAAAACAAAATGACAGAAACACTGACGACTAGAACGTTTAAGCCTTATCCAAACAGAGGCAACATAATTGAAGGGGCTGACAATTTCATTATTTATACTAATAGCGTATATTCAAATATACACAGCATCAAAATTTAAGCACCACTAACTAAACCTCATAGATATAGATAAATGTGTCATATTGGAATAGGGTAGTGAAGCAATCATGCTATTTTGACAAAATATGTGTTCATCAGTTCGCTAAAATCAAATAAAATCAAATATGGTCAAACTGGATTTTTTTCAATTTTATGTACATGAATAAAAGTTGATAATTTTGTATGAAAACATCACCAAGTTGTTACGAGATGTTGGGCATTACTTCTTGAAGATTTTGGGCGCTAACGAAAACCAATATTTCGAGCAAAATGCGAATATCACGTTTATTTTCGCATTTTCCATTAAATAGTTCTGCAGTTTCACAACAGAAAAAGATATTGCGTGTTCACTAATATTTCGTCCAGGTATCAGAAAAAAATATAAGGGTGCTTAACTTTTGACGCCGAGTACATTATATTATTAAAGATAAAGAAACAGAACTTACATGTCTAGAGCAAGAAGTATATGGCTCTCACTGATCCTGAAATAGATTTACTTCTCATTCAACATGCCGTCCAGTAGCACATATTTTACATGTGTCAGTCATTTGAAACCACGTTTCTCACGTGACGTGTTTTCCTCCGCAGCATGCAGTTCTATGTTGTAAGCAACTATAGCAATGCAATGTAAAACGGGAAACAGTTGAGATATTTCGAAGCTATTTCCGTGGAAACAAATGACTGATACATGTATATATTATAGGCAGTGCATTCAGATGTGTTGTGCATGTATGGATCCGGGGGGGGGGGGGGGGGGGGTAGGCGGTCCGGACCCCTTGAAAATCACAAGTTCTATAGGTTTCTATAGAAATTAGATTTTGGACCCCTCCCCCCTGGGAAAAGGTTGGACCCCCTCCCCCCTGGAAAGTGCCTTAGAGTGAGATGAGGTGTGGCATAACAAGATTAGCAGCAATCGGAGCAGGGATTTTATAGATTGCTTCGCCGACCACATTGGAGTTTATGCTTTGTACGAAAGCTTGGCTACTGTTGGAAGGTTTAGATAGCGGTCTTTACCATAAGCGAAAAAGTCAAAAGATGGTTGTAATATGTTGCGGACTTTGACAAAGTCGGGTATTATACACCAGTCATCCCTCGGGACCGGGAATTCGGCTTTTTAACGTTTCAAATTTCAAAGCCCTGCTGAAAGCGTTGCACTGCGGGGCCAAATGTGTGGTAAAATCCCCGCTAAATGTCCCCGTCCACGGGAGCTGACAGTAATGATTAACAACAAAACATTTGAATAAGCTTTCCATCTTTTCCCCTATCCCATGGTGGTGCCCCATTGAATTTTGCTTCAGTCGGCCCAGTGGTTTCAAAGTATTTTAACACACACGCATACTTTCACTAGGGAGCCTTTTTGTATAACGTAATGCAACTTTATATGTTCACCAGAACACAACAAATGAAAAATATTAGGGGCATCAATAGGCACATCGAACAAAAGTAATCTAAAGCGCCCCCGCTGTTTTTCCGGCTATTTAAGCTGGAAATTAAACCCCAGGCACATCCACAGCACTGCGGGAACACATCGTAGGTCAAATTCCGGCACTTAAGCCCGGCTATGTCCCCGTTATCCCCAGCCCCAAGGGGGTGGGGCATACAAATGACTTGTGCAAAATTAGACAAAATTTAAACCTCTAGACGATTATTTTGCAAAGACATACACAAAATGCGCATATAAAACCTGCCAACGGTCTCCCACAAGATTTGTTTAATTGGAGGAAGATAACAATTTTGATACAGGTCTAATAACATTGGGGGGGGGGGGGTCAAGAGAGGTTAGTGGGTGTTCAAATAACTGATTGGAGAAATAGTGTCTTCCCTTTCAAATATAACCCACATCTCTCTCGCTCCCTGCCCTCTTCACTACTTGTCGATCCAATGTGCGGATCCAGAGGGGCGGACTACCCCCCTGGAAAATCACAAGTTATGTGGGTTTCTATAGAAATTAGCATTTGGACCCCCCCCCCCCCCCCTGGAAAAAGTTGGACCCCCCCTGGGAAAAGTTGGACCCCCTCCAGATCCTTGGAAAAGTATAGTTTTCTCTGTTGTAGTGTAATAGAATCATTAACAGAGACTAGATGGAAGCTTGAAGCTTAGAATGTGCCAAGTTTAGCGTAGCTATTATATTTTCCAGGGAGCAAACAACAAAGACTCGCATCAGACTGGCTGGATGCGCAGACTGGTCTGCGCCTTTGTTGAGTCAGGTTTTCTCGCTATGATCTGAGATATAGTGCGACCAGGTAACGGACGTTGGGCGTGTCAGTCAGAACACTGCCATTCACTGTCAATTTAGACTGTTCTACAGTAAATTGGGTAAAACAGCATTGCTTTGACCCTTTAAACGCCAGCAAAAAATCATCCGAAAATTCCATCTGCATTTGTCGTCTGCTGTAAATTTTCGCTAACATTATTTAAGAAAGCTTAGTATAGAGACAAGCGGTGTTGGCCCAGATCAGACTGCTCCTGAGCAGTCTGGTCTGAGTCTACACTGTTTGTTGGTAAGGCTTCTAAAACATTTCAGCAGACGACAAAAGCAGTCGAATTTTGTTGTGATTGGCGCTTTAAGGGTTAATCGTGCAAAACAACTGAACCGCAGATGACATATACGGTTAGTTTGCCTGGTAAACGTACGCAGAAAACTTAAGTCTTACTTGTTTACAGACACATTGGTATATACTATTGCTCACTGGTCAGGGCCTCCTAGAAGCTATGTAGATTTTAGTCAAGAGCAGCAAAGCAGACTGGCCTATGTTAGAACGGCTGTTGCTGCTACATGTATAAAGATATAGAGTCAGGTTGCACAGCGTAATGAAGATCTGATTGTATGTAGCGTGCTTTTATTGTATTGTATTAACTATACAGCCATGTCTCAAGTAACCATCTAAAACGCAAAGCTGCATACACTGGTACGGAGGTCGAAATGTTTTAGACATGATATACGGATATAAACGGCATACATGTAATATAGGTTTAGTGATTACACATTATTGAACTAACCCCAAAAACAGGCTGGTATGAATGACGCCTTCAAAAACTATTGTTTGGGTCACTGTCTAGCCACGCCCACAACTGGTTCCTATCTCAGTTAGCTTTAAATGAGACCGGGACATCGCATACCACGTGGCGATACAATGACCAAATAGCTGTATAGTCAACCAGTGGCAGAGTGTTTGACTTGAGATAAAGGGGCCATTGGTTTGAGTCTCTCTGAAGGCATCATATTATTTTCTTGTGCAAGACACGTTATACTCTATTTAGTACTGGTTCAACCCAGGAAACGTCCCGACATAACTGAAAAATTCTTTACTGGTATGGGTGGATCCAGAGGGGGCAGGGGGTCCGGACCCCCCCCCCCCTGAAAGATCACAAAAAAAGGTTTTCTCAGCAATACTGGTCCGGATCCCCTGAAAAACTCCAAAAAGCTACTAGGCCAGAATTCGATGTTAGGCATTCACCGTGACGCCAGTGAAACGCCAGTTAAATGGTGTTTTGCTGGCGGGACGATGATGGCCCGATTTTAGTGGTATTTTTATCATCTCTCCTCTCATCAACTAAAAAAAACATTGTCAAAGTTGGAACCCCTCTGAAAATAGGTTTCTTGATCCGCGCATGACTGGGATGTAAAATATCAACTCAACAGTCGCTCAGTGCTAGTGTGTAGACCTGTGATTAAAGAAATCGCTGTTTTGAGAAGGTTCAATGAAATCACTTCGAAATGTCCTAAGCAAGACACTTTATTCTCTGCTAAGTACTGGTTCAACCTAGGTGGACAGGAAATTGCAGCTGGCAGCGACGCAAAACATCAATAAAAACAAACAAAATCAACTCAAAATAACAAAAGAGACTCATGTCTAATTTTTGCTGTAGTCGTGTGCGTCTACTGGTACACAGGTTTACCTTTAGTATGCTATATGAAAATATTCGCGTTAAATGTAAATGTTGTCGATGAAATATTCTTCCAAATTCTGTTTGTTTGGCAAGAAAATGATTTGGTGTTTAGCTCTGTATTCGAAACAATAAAATTAAAAACAACAACATAAAAATAGCCCCCCCCCCCCCTACCATCCCCCCACTCACATTAAATTTCAACATGCTAAAGGTTCAATAAATAAATCACACGGAAAGGGTACACATATCTTTTATAAAACAATAAAACTTGTGTGATTGTAGATTTCATTGTCGAAAATTTATGTTTTGGTTGTATAGTTTAAGATACACGCACGTATTTAAGAAACATCTACGTACATATTTAAAACAAGGTATCTGGGCTGATCAGATTCATCTTCAATAATTCGAAAAGCTTATTTCCCACGACACGGCAACTGTAAGACTACAGGTATATACTTTTGGTGTGGAGAGTTTCACAGATGGGTGAATACGTTAACAATGCAACCTGACTAGCCGATTTCCAAATGTATTTGTCCAGGGGTTGAACTTAGCTAAGAACCGCCCAACGTCTCTTATCTGGACGGACTATACGCGGAATGGAAATGTATAACGACTATAGCATGCGCGGATCCAGAATGTTTTGTCAGAGGGGGTCCAACTTTGACAACGTTTTTTTAGTTTGATTTGGGGAAGGATCCAAAATACCACTACTAGCGGGTCATCAACGGCCCGCCAGCGAAACGCCATTTAAACTGCGTTTCGCTGGCGGGCCGATGATGGCCCAACATTGAATACTGGATTAAGGGCATCCGGACCAGTATTGCTAAGGACCCCTATAGTGATTAAATTCAATCAAAATTAAATATACCGTAACTAAATATAACTCTGCTCAAAGATGCCAATGCGATACGCAGAGAATTTAGGCTATAAAAATATTCACTTTAGATTAAAAAAAAATCTCAGATTTTTTTTATATTTTGATCAAAACAAAGATCGTGGGTACAGGTTAGAACTGCAACATTGGGGTGGTTGTAACGTTTACCTACAATCTACATTTTAGAGCAAATGAAGAAGTTATGTATGCAACTAAAACTCTTATTTTGCTATATAAAAAGTGGGGTTTAAACTATATTTGATGAGAAATTGGGGACAATTTTGAAAACTGAGACTCGCTCAAAAAGTGTGGGATAAGGTCACTACAGGTGCTGTTTTCCTAACACCAAGAAAGAGAATCATTTGAGATGCCGCTCTCTTTAAGCAATGCAGCACCACTCTCCTCAGCAACGCAGCACACTGTTCTACATACGAGGACTGTTCAAATATGAATGAAATTAGCTTCATAACGTTTTACACATATATGCTACGACAAAATGGTAAACGTTTCTATAAAGGACTATATGTCACCTTTAAACTGGCACCAGACCTAAAGAAAAATACAGTATACTTATCGAGCTATAGCCTTTCGAATGAGGGTCACGTTAGTATACTGACAAACTCAATGATTAGAACATATACCAGTGATATAGACGAGCGTATAATTCTTCGATAAACAGGTGAACTTTCTTGAAATTTTTTAAGGAAGTATCCCCATATTCTAATATAATGATTCTGTGAAAGTTGCGAAAATCCGACATGCTTTTGTTATATTACAACGAATCGTTTTCACTAAAGTCTCCTTATATTTGCAAATAAATGGTAAACAAAACCCCACCTTTCAGTTTTCAGTTAAACTTATCTCTAAGAAAATGCACGAAGCAACATTTAAACTAGTTTTAAATCAAAGACAATATGTTGATCGCTCATAGTGAGTTGTTGTAACAAATTCTTGATAGATAGTGGGTAATTTCTAAACGCAGAAAAGCATTTTTAATAAGACAAAAATGCCTTAAGTGAAGGGGTTATAGAATTTACATTCAATTTTTTGCCATAACATTGCAGCTTTATTCTAAATTTGAAAGTAAGCTTTAAGTTTGACCACTTTAGGCATTATTTACAATAAAATTACTCACCTGGTCTTGAGGACTAGACGGATTGAACGTATTTTAATTAAAGCTGCATAGTCTGTAACTTTTGAGATTTTAATTTTAGAACTAATGTTTCTATTTTTCAAGAACAAAGTAAAAAAACTAAAATTCAGGTATACATTTTACCAATTTCGTAAATCTTAATAAATTATCAGTATCAAAACAACAGCATTTATGTTAAAATCAACTGTCTATAATTATTGGAGGGACGCAAATAATTACCAACAAGAGAAAAACACACTTGTTTTATAAGATAATTCACTTTTCCGTGCAGTTTACAGCTATAGTGAACAGATTTATTGTGAAAACATAGCTTAATTCTAC
>OZ026524.1:44747966-44812638 GCA_964019695.1 Loripinus fragilis
TGATATTATATTGACTACGACCAATATATATATATATATATGCCTCAGTCAAAAAACTCCCCAATAGCTAACTAAAATAGCGCAAAGGCACGTCCCAGCATTCGGCGAGCGCTCTCACAGTGTTCAATATGTTGCTCTTGGGTTTCATCCAAGCTAAAAAAAGGGAGTCATCCCACCCATGACGTCAAATATACGAAGATAATCGACGTAAGAAGCACAGTGGCTCAGTTGGTAGAGTGTTAAACTATGGATCGAAGGATTGCTAATTTGTGAATCACCAGAGTCATACTGTTGTGTCTAGGGGCAAGACAATTTATCATCTAATAGAGTTGTCCTGGTTCGGCGCATACGAATAAGTTTACGTATTAGGAAAGGTATAACAACACCGTATTGAAACACGTACGCGATAGGTGAAGATGGGTATTAATGATAGGTTGCAGAAGAATTTTGACCTGTCCAAGGCTAATACTGTATAGCGTCTCAAGCTGTGATATACAAAAGTGATTCACACTCAACTAATGCAGCGTGTATTAAATTAGTCTGAGTATATATGCTTTACGTTCCATACAACGTTTTTTTCAGTCATGTGGAGACGATTTTCTGTCTTCCTATATTGGAACAGTACTAAGAAGCGAATAAAGTAAAACATAAAACAGCGACTTCGGTGAGTCTTGAGCTAGCTGCCCTTCGATCCCCTGCGGCCTCATACTGAAGAAACAGCCACTTCGCCCCGCGTGCATCGTGTTTTCTAGTTATATGATCTATTCCACACAGTTAAAATGCGATTTTAAACGCCCTCTTTATGCAGGTAAAGGTATGCTAAACAAGCAAATTTGATAGCGAATTGATATTCCCCGCCAAAATTATGAAATTTAGGCAATAACTCCTGTTCTAATGAATATCCATGTTCATCGGAATGAGTATTCATGTGTATCGCCCGAAATTCATTGATATTTAGGTAATCAGAGGGCAATAACATCTCTGCACTCAATGGCATCCTTATAAATCTTCACATGCACCATCACACCATTGTCATATATAAATTTCATGAAAATCCTTCTATTGCTTGCTAATCAATGGCTAAGGACTGGAAAAAAACCAATGACATTCTGAAAGACAAAGGGCAATAACTCAAATATTGCCCAGGAAATCATGACAAAACTTCATGTGCATTTTTGTATCGTCACATATACTCAGAATGAAATCCATATAATTTGATCAATTGCTTACTTAATTCATGGTTCCATTGATCCAACCGACAGTCTGCAGACTGTCAGTGATACTAATCGGCCGACAGTCGGCTGATTTTGTCTGCAATTTAAGCTGCTTTTTAAGGTCAGCTGGTGGCAAAACAATCATAACTGACCAGTTTTTGCTTTTGATTGGGCGACTGGGACTTGGCAAAACGGTTTGGAGTCGAACGACCGTCTGTTGACTATCGGCTGATCATCGGTTGACACTCTGCCAACTATTTTCAAAATGAGTCACTCAAACCTGACTGACTGTCAGCCGATCATTTGGCCACAGTCGGACGAGTGGCCGCAGATAATCTTTATTATCGACTGATAGCCGGCAGGCAGTCGCCCCATTCCTGTCCCTTATAAGCCTCGTCCTATTTTTTTTTTATTGCATTCATGTATAACTTATTTTGAACTTTCTGCTTTCTCTTAATGTTTACTTTTTAGGCTGAAAGCGACTAAATACAAACTTGCTACTACATGCAAAACACGCATGGATACTTTAGCCAAAGCAAAATTATAGTTTGATCAGTAGGCGGGCAGTCGGCCGACGATCGGCGGATAATCGGGTGTTGGTCGGTCGATTGAAAAAATTTTGTGGTCAATAAAATCAATCAAGCGAGGTGTGTTTTCATTGTAACTGCTACAGTTAGCAGACTAAAACCTCATTTTCAACCAATCAACATGAAAAAATCTAGTTGGCCGACTGTCAGTCTTAATGTAACCCCGGTGCATAATCATACGTGGTCATAGGTATTCAGTATAAGTCTCTCTCTCTCTCTATCTCTCTCTCTCCTCCTCTCTCATTATCTTGATCTGCTCTCTCTCTCTCTCTCTCTCTTTCTGTCTCCTTCCCTATCTCCTTCTCTCTCCTATCTCTCTCACCCTCTCTCTCCTCTCTCTATTTCTCTAATTCTCTCTCTCCTCTACAACTAATTCTCTCTCTCTCTCCTTCCCTGTCCTACTATCTCTCTCACCTTCTCTCTCCATCTCTCTCTCTTCTTCTTCTTCTCTCTCTCTCACATTATCTCTCCTTCTCTCTCTCCCCTCTCTCTCTCTCTCTCTCTCCTTCCCTCTCTCTTCTTCTCTATCTCTCCTTCTCTCTCTCCATATGTCCTTCTCTAACTCTCTCCTTCTCTCTCTCCTTCTGTCTCTCTCTTTCTACTTCTCTCTCCTTCTCTCTCCCCTTCTCTCTCTCTTCTCTCTCTCTCACCCTCCTCTCTCCTTCTCTCTCTCCTTATTGTCCATCCTTCTGTCGTTTCTTTTCTCTCGTCTCTATGACATTCTTTCTCCTTCTGTCTCTCTCATTCTCTCTATCTCATTCTCTCTCCCCTTCTCTCTCTCTCTCTCTCCTTCTTTCTCTCTCTCCTTCTCTTTCTTCATTCTCTCTCTTTCACTCTCTTTCTCCTTCCTTTTAACTTTTTTCTCTCTCTTCTCTCTCTCCTTCCCTCTCTCATTCTCTCTCTCCTCCTATCCCTCATTCTGTCTCTCCCCCTCTCTCTCTCTCTCACTATCTCTCTCTCCTTTCTCTCACTCCTTCTCTAATTCTCCTTCTCTCTCTCCTCTCTCTTGCTCTCTCTCTCTCTCATTCTCTTTCTCTGTCTCCTCTCTCCTTCTCTCACTCTCTCCATCTCTCTCTCCTACTCTCTCTCCTTCTTTCTCTCCCTCTCTTTCTCTCTCTGTCTCATTCTCTCTCTTTCTGTCCATCTCTTTCTCTCTTTCTGTCTCCTTCCCTATCTCCTTCTCTCTCTCTCGCTCTCTCTCTCTCTCTCTCTCTCTCTCTCTTTACTTCTCTCTTTTTCTCCTTCTCTCTCACCTTCTCTCTCTCCTCTCTTTTTCCCTCCTTCTCCATCTCATTCGCTTTCTCTCTCTCCTTCTCTCTCTCTCCTTATCTCTCTCTCTCTCTCTCTCTCTCGTGTAAAAAGTTTTAATATCGACAATATCATATGTATTATATGGTTTTATGAAATATACTGCACTGCTCAACGTCCTCATTAGCTCCGTGCTACTTCCACCATGGTGATATCGCTTTAACGTTTACCTATCCGTATTAGACATTTTAGCCACAGGCTGACACCTTACGCGTACACCTTACACTAACTTTATTGGTGCAGTGTATTGTGCATTTGCGGTCAACTTTTTAATTTTTACCAAGCAAACTTATACGTAGATATGTTGTCTTATATGCTTTAGTGCATTATGAAAAGGCTGTATTTATAGAATGCTCTGCAGTATATATCGTTACTGAACCTAATGTGAATTAAGAGTGATGACCACAAGACTGCAAATGACATGTTTCTGGGAATTAAAAATACTTCAGCCACTATTTCAAATGCGTTGAGCTATAAAAAAGACATCAAAATATAAGACAAACATTCAGCCCTGGGTTACATATAACAACCTCCGAGTAAACAAGCCATCTTGGGGTAACAGGAATTATTGACCACAAAAACACAATCGCTATATTTCATGGTCTGGTTAAGATATTGGGGGATTTTCTCAGAATACGCAGGATAACTTTACATACAACATGTACATGTACGTCGGTACGGTCTATGCGTCTGCTTTGTTTGTTTGTTTGTTTGTTTTGTTGCTTTACGTCCCAAGTCAACAGCTATGGTCATTGCGGGACGGTCAGTTCACCTAACCACACTTTTTTCCTGGGCAAGCTTGAACAAGCAGTTAACCAGTAATCGTGCACATACTTTCGCTTGTAACTGACAACAACCCTTCATGATTGAATTAGCGGAAGGGAGGAGAGTGACCGTAGAAATTATTTCATGATCAATCTCCACGAAAGTATGGGACCAGGCTGGGATCGAACTCGCGACCCCTGGCAGTCAGCTTCGCATCTGTAATCAGATACGTTACCGACTGCGCTACGCGGCCCGGTAAATGTGCGTCTGCTTTGATTTTGTTTGTTTGATTTGATTCTTTACGTCCCAGCAACAATCTTTCAGTTATATAGGAATGAGTCTTCCTGGGTTGAACAAGTACTAAGCTAGGATAAATGCGTCTTGCTCAAGGACCACAACGCAGTGACGCCGGGGAGTCTCGAACCCGCGGCCCTTCGGTCTCGAGACAAGCACTCTACCACTGAGCCACTAAGCTCTGCAGTTTAAAGTTTCGGACACTGAATTGCAGAGTCCATCCGTTGTCTACGCTTGTTGATACAATAACATTTGCTCGTCATTTCATATGCTTCTTTAGAGTCTCCGATTTATGGCGGCAAAGAAAGTCGTTCCCGTTGTCCTTATAAATTTTACCCATACTGTCTAGGACACATTACAATATGAGATTCTTCCATTAAACATTGACTGCTGCACCGATGATTTCTCTCTTATGTGGAATATCCTACATGTACATGTACCTCAGCGGATGTATATAGAATATGTGGAATATCTTACATGTACATGTACCGAGCAGCTGTACATAGTTTGGATGCTGAAATCACTGTTTTAGAAATGACGACCTCGAATGCTTTTTTTCTCGTGAGCTCAAGATTGAGCTTAAGATTTTGTACCATTTCATACCTGCTTCTATCTTGCCAACGTATCGGACGAGATTAACTTTTTCCGCGCTGGTGGCGAGTTGTGTCCTCGGCTTCAGTTTAGAACCAGATCAGACCGACAACATAGCCTTTGTAACTATTTGACATTCTGGTGGTATTCTGGATTATGTTTTGAAATACTAATTTAGAGAAACTGAGCAGACTTCAAAAAAGCATGCAAAATTACCTAGCATGCAAAGACGCTAACTGAATTTGAAGTATCCCGTTTTTAGCATGGTGGACAATGTGGTTTGAGGAGTTTTTGTGTCAATGGTCGGTTGTCAAATTCAGCTACGGTCTTTTTGAAGTTATCATACTTTTCCATGGCATGTGAAAACATTCACAGTCATATATGTGATGATGTGTGGTGCTAATGAAATAGCATGCACATAATAATTGTTGTGGCGTCAACTATTTTTTAGCATATAATATATTTGTAAGCGCAGTTTCAGATTTAAAAGTGATATATGATCCATCTTTCTTAAATCTAAAGTCTAATCTGTTCACGATATGTGAGGTATAAAATCGGGTAGGCGGCGATGCTGTGCGCAATTCTTAAAACTTAGAGCCCAGAAAATACCACAATCACATACTGCGGACCAACCAACCACACCGTGAGGAAGAGACACGGAACACTTACAGTCGCATGACAGCAAGAAGACAATAAAATAAAGCGGGCAGCTCTCTCTTCCATAGCGGAATGAGTGCAAAACTAGAATAGATACTAAGTACCGTATAGCAAAACAAGGGACAAACACAAAACTCTCACACACAATGAGAGCAACTATAAACTATAAAATCATCTGGTCGTAATGTGCACGACCCGTGGTGAACGTTTATCTTAGAAACAACATTTTAAAGTTAAATCAGTTTTTACTGATATGACTGTGCCGAGACTGAAGAAAGCAAGAGCATCATTGGCGATATGTTGCAGTTGCGGTTCTCAATACATTTCGCCTGAGATTCGTATTAGTGTTCTTTCTTGCTTTGACTAGTTGAGAAAGGGATAGTTTGAATTTGAGAGTGAAATAATTTTAAGATATTCTAGTATAGGGGTCCAAAATATCAAATTTGAGTTTAAAATCATGATATATGAATAAATTTCAGCTAAAGAGACTTGTAGGTTGAGTATTTCTACAAATTGAAATGAAATGCGAAACAAAGGTTACATCAAACAACACTGGTACGAATGCAAAATAATTTCGCAAAAATGTTCCCATAATGCCCTCTAACAAAACTGCCTAAATGATTTTGCTCCGGCAAACAAGCTGGCTGCCAGAACTGTAGATTAGAAATATCTTAAAATGCTATATTCTCTCGAGCCATTGGTCCCAATTCAAAAACACATCACGCAAAGGTTTATTATAAAGTCATCTGGTAGGATTTCTCTATCGGTTCTGATCAGCTGACTACCAGAGTTAAAACAAGAACACCACTTTACACAGCATCAGATTCTCGGCTATTGTTCAAGATTCAAAATAATTATATTATACCAGTGTTAAGGATAAGTATGAAAACTTTGATCAAAATACATATATAACATGCCGTTCAACGTTATGAGCATTTTCACTAAAATAGCTCGACCGGCCTAAATGATGCTAGGCAAAGCGTCGTCACCGTTTTGCATACATGTGTCTTAACAATATTAAAATGAATTTTAAGAAATAATTATGCAAAATTTGATCGAAATATACCATGTGGTTTAAGATTTATGAGCATTTACACTAACTGACCATTACCCTCCTGACTGGTGCTCGGCATAACCTTGTCCGCCAAACGAAACTTTTACGCATGCCAGTGTTTGGACAATGTTGAAATGTATACGTATGCAAAATTTGATCAAACTAGTATACCATCTGGTTATAAAGTTATGAGCATTCAACAACGACAGAATCACCCCCAAAGAAAGGACAGCAGCGGAAGCTACTGGTTGCTTAAATGCGTTATGGCGCCAAATCTTTGCTCTGGATTCTGCTGGGTTTCTTTTAAAACACAAACGTGTTAAGCTCGAATAGAGGATTTCTAATTTATGCAAAACATTACCACAGAGGAACAAACTATCAATGATTTGGTGATACAAAGAAAATGGCTCACAGAGAGTTAGAACTAAAGAGTACCTCAAGTTGAGCCACGGTGGGCCCAGCTGAAAACAAGCATAAGGGGCCAGCATAAAGACGAAAGCTTCTGAGACTGAGGTCTGCTCCATCGTGATGCAATTAAAGTGGAAACCATAGCTAAACCGTGCTTTGGTTTTCTGCCAGGAATACTGACTGTCGCAATGAATTAAATTGCTGACCACCAATGCAGTGGCAATACAGTTTCAAGAAATAGAATACCTTCCACTGTTTCTGGCGAACAAGCAAGGTCCTGGCCAGCCCAGCTTACCTTGATTGTGATTGACTTGTGATAACGAAAGAAGTACTCACCTATAACACTTTTACCACATGACACTCTGCCATCCAAAGATGCAATAACACACCAAATTTGGGATCCCTAGCTCAAATAATATAGGTGAGATGCTCCAGACACAATTATTCTATAAACTAGGTCAGATGTCAATGTCACAATGACCCAAAAATGGTTTGCGAAATTCTGCCATCCCAAGATGCATCGACTCATCTTATTTGGAATTCCTACCTCAAAGAATATAGAAGTTTTTCACCAGACTTGATGCCGATTCTAGAAACTAGGTCCGAGGTTAAGGTCACAGTGACCGGAAAATGGAATGTGACAATCTGCCATTTCAAGATGCATTCACACACCAAATTGCCATCCAAGATGCATTTACACACCAAATTTGGAATTCCTTCCTTAAAGAATGTAAGAGATGTGCTCCAGACAAGAAATCTTAAAACTAGGTCAAAGGTCAATGTCACAGTGACTCGAATATGGTATGTGACACTCCGCCATCCCAAGATGCATTTCCACATCAAATTTGGAATTCCTAACTCAAAGAATATAGGAGATATGCACCAGACTCAAAGCAGTTTCTAGAAACTAGGACAGAGGTAAAGGTCAATGTCAAAGGGACCCAAGGATGGTGCGCGACACTTTGTCATCCCAAGGAGCATCAACATACCAAATTTGGGATTCCTACCTCATATAATATAGGAGATATGCTCCGGACACATAATTCTTAAAACTAGGTCAGATGTCGAGGTCAAGGTCACAGTGACCTGAACATGTAACGAGACACTTTGCTATCTCAATATGCATTTACACACCAAAATTGGAATTCCTACCTCAAAGAATATAGGAGATATGCACCGGACAGGAAGCGGGACGGACGGACGGACGGATGGAGGAATGGACAAAGCAATTACTATATGCCTCCCACAGTTTCTTTGGGGGCATAAAAACTGTTTTGTTAAAAAAGCTGAGCTCATGATTGCCACAAACCCAGTGCGTATATACAGTACATCATTGTATAAAACCTGAATCGCCGACCGATGGTCGGTGATTTATTGTAATTTTGACATCAAAATGAATGTTGAGATGTTTCCTAAAATTTAATCCGCAGTCAGTTATCCGCTATCAGCAGTTCGCTTTGTGGGCCCAGACCTGTAATTGTTTTTCCATAGACCTCCATTATAGCTTTTAAGTAGGCTGTGGTCCTCACATTTCTTCAATCACAATGAGGCTGCCATAGAAATACAGATTGGACCTAGTTAAATAAAAAAAAAAAGAATGAGATACCCTGGTGACCGCCATGTTTTGCCACTTTTTGGCCCCTGAAGGTGGGCACCCTACATGAGAGGAAAATTCTACTGAAAAAAATACCAGAATACAAGGTCCTTTTTTCTAAGCCACACCAGTAAACTTTATCAACATAAGCAATGAAATGTTGTTCCAAAAGGTACAGCAAAGATAGACCCGTCTAATAAATACAATATATTTCCTAGTTTTATTATTGACCAATCATGAAACACCTTACAACTTAAAAATATTGTGCTGAGCTTCCACCCACCTTTTGAGCCAATCACTGCCCTTTTTACATTTACAGGTCTGTGACCTAAAGCCATAACCCATTTCAGACAAATGACCAAGAAAATAGTTTAATTCAAACCAATAAACATTTTAAAGCACATTTATATTGTTTGTTTGCATCATTTACCCCAAAGTTATTCTAGGGAACCCTTTAAACAACCCTACCCCCCTACACATATTACTGGTAAACTCATTGTACAGCAAAATAATGAAAAGGAAAATTGAACATATTCATTTTCTTATATCTCTTTTATTATACATAAGAAATGCTTTAAATTTCACTCATATAAGCTTATAACACCACTTTACAATATACTATACCAAAAAGATGCATGTGCCTTACCAGCATGAGTCTAATGTGGAGTTACCCCACCCACCCCCATAGACAAGGCCAAAATTACTTGCTCCTGGCTATGGGACATATAATCCTTTCTTTACACATAAAATCAACTTCTAATCACATAAAAAGGTTCATTTGTGCAAAATCATGCAATTTTTGCTAATTTAGGTGACAAAAGCTAATATTATGTAACAGCCAGAGGGGGTGAAGAGCAAAACTAGTTTCCATGCAGAGGGACTATGCTCACCGACATGGCATTTTGACCACTTACATTTTTTCCGAAGACCTAGCTGGAGAAAAAAACTACTACAGCCAGGATGCTGCAAGGTCAAGGTCAGTGAAAGAGAATTTTCAAGGTCATAGAGGTCAAAGGTCAAGGTCACTTTGCAATTTAATTGGTCAAAAAGGTACAATTTCTACAATTAATGGCCTATTTGCCTTAAATTGAGGTAAAATGGGTCAAATGGTCAGGGAAAATATCATATTATTCACAAAGTTTAAAAAATACTAGCCCAAAATACTTATTTTACAAATGGCAGGCTGTAAGTTTGGTAAAATCATGCCTGTGAACTGGTATACTGTTGCAGTTTCATTATGACATTTTTTCAAAGTGACATTTAAGTTGCCGGATTGAATAGTAAAGCTTTAAACGGACTAATACGCATACATATATCCATCTGAAATGGCCCCTCTTATCAAGGTCAAGGTCATCAATAAGGTCAAGGGTCAATTTGGACAGCAAATCAACCCAAATTGACCCAAATGGACAACTAAACAAAGTGGAGAGTGCAATATCATACAGGTTTACAAGTTGTTCTTCACTGTTGCTCAATTGAAAGGTCAATCTGTCAAAGGTCAATGTCATATTGGGTAATATGACAGTTTCTTGTGCTATCTCTGAGTTCAACTAAGGCACATGACAATAAATGAGCATGTAAATATGGGTTTAAAACATGTAACACTTTTCAACTAAATTACATTTAACTCAATAAAGTGACCACTACTGCGGTTTACGCAAACTTGCGAAAGGGCCTTTTTTACCATATTTTGACAAACACAACAACATACTCCAGAAAAATGCTCTAGTATAACAATAAAAAAAACAATGCTCTGATTTGGGAACCAGTGAGTTTCATATCAATGAAAGTATGCTTACAGTTTAGCCTCATAGTGCAAAAGGGTAACTCACATGCTTCAAGTCCAATTTGTAGTGCACAACTGAGCCAACCATCACCCCTACCTACTAATAAGGCTCTTTTTCTGCAGTCTTAATAATTTTTGTTTTAGAAAAGTGGACTTTTTGAAAGCTGAAATCATTATTGGACTTGCTGAAATCAAAACAATGCATCAAAAACATATTACAGGTCACATATATAGCAGCCAAGGTATCCAACAAAACCGGCCTGAAAGTCTTCTTTAGGGCCCAGATCTGTAATTGTTTTTCCATAGACCTCCATTATAGCTTTTAAGTAGGCTGTGGTCCTCACATTTCTTCAATCACAATGAGGCTGCCATAGAAATACAGATTGGACCTAGTTCAATCAAAAAACAAGAATGAGATACCCTGGTGACCGCCATGTTTTGCCACTTTTTGGCCCCTGAAGGTGGGCACCCTACATGAGAGGAAAATTCTACTGAAAAAAATACCAGAATACAAGGTCCTTTTTTCTAAGCCACACCAGTAAACTTTATCAACATAAGCAATGAAATGTTGTTCCAAAAGGTACAGCAAAGATAGACCCGTCTAATAAATACAATATATTTCCTAGTTTTATTATTGACCAATCATGAAACACCTTACAACTTAAAAATATTGTGCTGAGCTTCCATCCACCTTTTGAGCCAATCACTGCCCTTTTGAACATTTACAGGTCTGTGACCTTGTTGGTAAAAATGTCTATTTGTATGCTTATGCCGCTTATTCCGGACATCTCTATTAGTACATACATTGAATACGCATGAATATTAACTTTTCTGACCAGAATTGTCTGACCACGTATAACTCGGAACGTATTGAGGGGTGAAACTGGACCAGACGGTCAAAATATATTTGGCCATACAGATGTGTTGATAAATGATAAGTATTTTTTGTGAACGCCAATACTTGTACGTTTTAAGACAATAAATAAAGATAACTCTTACTTTTACAAAAAACACTCGGTTATCTTTTGACATGGGTGCTGTATCACCTTAATTTGATATTTAGGCAACGTTGATAAACAAAACATACATTTCGCAAAAACAACAAAAGTCAACAACAGTACTTATAGTATAATTCACGAAAGTTGGCAGTGATGTAACGTAAAACAAGAAGAGTGCATTGATGTAAAACAGGGGACACGTTTATACTTAAAACTCACATCAATATCATTCATTGTAATCATTAAAGAAGCAAAAATGTATTCAATATTATTATTAAGTTTAAATAAAATTGTTAAAGCTAAAGTTATAGTACACGCGTTTAACTAGACTGCTCAAAATATTTTAAGGAACACCTGATAATTTTCCATATGTGATAATGATAATCCCTGTCCAGTAGACAAGTAATCAATGCATTTCACTAGACAATACGACAGAAACCCAGTTTTCTTTTGCTATTTTTGCCAAGATAGTCAAAGTTTGTGATCAAAAAAAGTTTTTGATAAAACAAGCTTCTTAAGGCCGTGGCTCAAGTTTTGTAATTTTTAATTTTCCTGAAAATGACGATTTTATCTGGAACTCTGTAGAATCTTCCGAATTTGTTAATAACGTAACCTAATGGTTTCTGCGCAACATTAAAAGGCTTTTGTTTGCATAGAAATGATGTTGTGGTGCTTGATTGAAAAACTCGTCTTAAAACTTTGGCTTTGGAAAAAGGGGTATTTTTAACAAAAATCCATTTTTACATAAAGCGTTCCATGGAGATCTCTGGAAAGGGAATACATCATTTTTATCAACAAGCCATATGGGACAATATCAGCTGTTATCGGTTTTATCTGCCCGATTATCTCCCTTGAATATTGACCACTCTCGCAACTTACATGTACCTGTATAAATCTGTGGCATCAATTACACAGAAAAGTATACAAACCTTTAAATGAATTATTAATAACTACCTTATTATTAATTTGTCATTATTTATAAGTTATCAAAGAAAATTTAATGTTTTATCTTTACAATGATATTATATAAATATTACATTCCCTGCGCGGGTGATAGTCGAAAATATCATCCCGAGCAATGTGATTATCAACCGAGGCGCAGCCGAGGTTGATAATCATATTTCATGGGATGATATTTTCGACTATCACCCTAGCAGGAAATGTAATATTTATTTTACTATACCGAACAGAACTTTAGATCCCTTATTTTCTGAAGTAGAACCACTTCTCTTACTCAACAGACCTATCATGGTGAGGGGAGATTTAAAGGGAAAATAATGAACAGCCTCTTATCTATATGCTTGAATGAAATTAAATCTTTCAAAAATTGGTTCTTCTTTAACAATATGAATGCTCGACCTGATCACTGACGTTCCGTGTTAACAAATTACGTCATAAAAGCTGATGACGTCAAACTTAATACCAGGCAGCGTAATTTTAAAGGAGATACTGTTCATGAGGCTGTTTTCATGCAAAATAGAAAATTTCGCCTAATCTGCTTAAATTTGGTCTCAATGTGTTCCTCTCTTCCTAACTAAGAAAACGAGTACCTACACTTTATGTTTCTGACCATAAATAAAGATGATATTTGGAGTTTGAAGTCGCAAAATTATGCGCCATGTCCGCCATTGCTGTTGAACGTCTCCTGACGTGAACGAACCGTACGCGCATCAGCGTTGTGCATCACGTGACCGCCCTGATATTTTATAATATCAACCGCTGCTATGGCAAACACGTGGCAGTATTCGCCGTCGCTGTAGCAGCGGGTGATATTATGAATGTATGGGGAATTCACGTGAGGTATAATAAAAACAAATATGAAATAACTAAATATTTAGTTCTGTCAAATTGTTCATCTTTTTAACTGGTAAAATCCCATTCATTTCAATGTAAATTGAATGAAAATGCTCAGGGTGAGCCTTTTATGACCCCTAAATAATCATAATCTGATATTTTTCCAATGTTTTATAAGTTATAAATGGTATCTCTATCATCCAACAATAACAACCATATAAATTTCATAGAAATAAATTACATTTTAGTTCTGTCATTTTTAGGTTGAAAATTGAATTTAAGCGCCTTCTTGCCAGAGCGGAGAAAATGTCTAAGTTCGCATATTGTGGATCTGTAATGCTTCCACAATATACGATATGCTTGCTTAGATAATGTTGAGAAATCTTAACAGCATTTTAAAAGAAAGGGAAACATGGCTGATTGGGAGACAGGATTATAAAAAAAATCCTAATTTTAGTAAAATTAAGAAAATAACAATAACCATATCTTATCGCCGAAATAAAAATAATTTTATTACAAAAGTTGGTTCAATTTATTTTTTTAATTCTTATCTTAAGTATAACAATTATTATTATTATTATTATTATTATTATTATTATTATTATTATTATTATTGTTAATTCATTGTTGTGCTTGACTCGAGACCGAGAGGCCGCGGGTTCGAGCCTCACTGGCGTCACTGCGTTGTGGTCCTTGAGCAAGACACATTTGTCCTAGCTTAGTACTGGTTCAACCCAGGAAGATCCGTCCCTGTTTAACTGAAAGATTGTTGATGAGAAGAATCAAATCAAACAAATTATTTAACCTATTTGCCTATTCATAGCAAAAAACTATTTGAAGAGAATATTCGGACTTCAGTCTCACATCGGATAGGCGGCAGTTGAAAATATACTCAACAAAAAAGTTAAGGAAATTGTTTTTGAGGAGCTATGACAAAACATCTAAAACATTTAAAGACACTTGTATTCCACAGTACTATAATGTGTCCATTTTTCATTCGATGGATGCTTCTTTTGGGCTTGTAGCACGTATAGCGGCTTCAAAAATCAAATAAAAATGACTACTCTTCACGCCATCTTTTGCAAAATTTCAATATTCGGATCAAACATAGGTTATCATGCAATAACGTTCGCCATGTCCCTCGGGAGCTGTTAAAAGCCGAGGGTGACAGATCTAGTGGTTAAAGTGAGGAACTTGTTGAGCGAATCGTACGTGGATGAGGTGTTGAGGCATGTTGTCCAATAACCAGTACAAATACCAAGCCTAGGATGACAACGCCAGAACACATCTCACCAGAATCAGCAAAATGTATTTCATTAGAACAATGATATGAAAATTGACTGGCCAGTACCCTCATCAGACATGTCTACAATCGAAAATGCGAATGACATTTTTGGACAAAGGGTCCGACGAATAATACTGGCACTAAGAAACCTCCAGGCCCTCAATGCGGCGTTAAAGGAGGAATCGAGGCTGATCCCTAGGGACCAAATCACCAGAATTATTCGGAGTAAGCGAAACCAGTGCAAGTCCTAATGCGGCTGACTGGGGACACACTTGTTACTGAAGGCATTCTCATCTTCCAAACGTGACATTTAAGGCTATCGCGTTTATTTCATGTGAAATTCAAAGGAATTACAGTTCAAGTTTTGAAAACTTACAGCTTATTCATGTGTTTTGCGTCAAAAGAGGGAATACTTTTGCGAAAAATGACTTTGACCCCCAGACTACTTGACACAGTGCCACGACAAGGGTATTAGAGCTAGCAAGCTAAAGGAAGCATCTGATTCAACCTATGAAATGTATCTAAACAAACAAATAAAAATTGAATAATATTTTGCTTTGGTATTCTTTTGTTCCATAGTTTTCTGAGATTTCCTTAACTTTTTTCGTTGAGTATACTTATCCCATCGACGAACGTAGATCAAAATATAGTTAAAAACAGACTTTTCGATTGCTATTTTTCGCCCGACTGGTGACAAATGGCAATCGAAACACTGTTTCAAACCATTTTTGATCCACGTTCGTCGATTGTTAAGAGTGTTTTCGATTGCCACCTATCCGGTGCGATTCTGGTGACAAACGATTTTGTGAACAGAACGGGATATGCGATAATCCCAGGTGTCAGATAATCCCTGGGGCTATAGGTCTTATCTTGGTCCTAATAAAATACTGCTTTTACGTTTTTGTCCGAATAAACGACTCTGTGTGTCTCCTAAAAACTTATGCATAAATTCAGATACCCAGACTAATTACAACAGCGTTCATGCACCGTACACCCATCTAACTAGTTTTGTCATGCGGTGTCTCGTCAGGGTCTTTACTGTTCAGTATAACAACCCTTTTCTGTCATACTACCAAATTTGTCACTTCATGGACAGATGCTCAGACTACACAAATAGTTTTGTTTGAAATTCAACTAATGTTTAGGCTTTGTAAGTACAATTTAAAAACTATTGAGATGGTATACTTAGGCCTCTTTCGTCAGACAAATACCATCGATACCTGGACTGAGATACAATCGATTTCGTGATATAGTCGCCGCGGTGTAAGGAGGACAATTGACTTATCGAAGAACCATAACTGACCTGTGGATTCGGGCAATAGTTCTATTTGATCATCCTCGATAGGTAACAAAACTAATCACAGGACAAACATATTTTGCCTTAGTAATCTCGCTATGAGTCAGACTAAGCGTGCATTTGTATTGTCATCAATGACAAAATACGCATTGTTCCTTTAAATATTTTGAGCTTTATTTATCTATATATCTATCTAATGTTTTTAGAACATAATGCTAGGGATTGATAATTTTGAAAAAAAGAAGATAAAACAGGTATAGAATATCCAATGCTTTGTTGAAACTTTGCAAATTATGTCATTTCAAAATGACTGGTAGATCTTGCACAGACGAAGTCCGAGTAAAGGTACCCTCGTTTCAAAAAGTCACAATTTTAGTATGATATAAAACATTCCTCAGATATGTTATCCATTTATATTTTGATTAGTATGCAGCTGTGATATTTGATAAAAAAAGAATAAAAAAGTTTTGAGACAATTAAACTTTTCATTTCTCTTCTACGTTAACATGAAGAGAACCATTTTCAATAGTTTAGCTTTAACAGTACAATTGCATACAATCTTTGCATTGTTCTATGCGCTTTATTAAGCCTCCGTCACACAAGGGCTTAAGACCATGGCGCACCTCGAATCGAACTAAAGTTCCTACTATAGTTCTTACGTAATAGATGCGCAGGCACGTTTACACCCGAACTACTCAAGTTGGAACTTTTAGTTGGTTGGCAAGTAAACAAAAATAATAGCCATATATGCTCCACTTCAATTCTTCGTCGTAGACAAAAAGGATGTTATAAACTGCAGAGCGCTTTCTAATAATCAAACGAATAAGTGGGACCAAAAATAATGCTCAGCAAAGCTTATTTTACAAAAACATATCATTTTGAGGCTATTGACCCATCTTGAACCCATCGTGCTACAGTCAGTGGCCATAAGTAAGTAGCCAAAATGGCAAGTGTTGTTTCGTTTGCAAAAAATTAGATACATTTAAAATTTGCATAATTTGAAACGAGAAATGCAAATTATCTGAAATTTTGACCATATCACTATTTGCTATTTTTCAATTAAGAATGCTTGATTATTATAGAAATAATATCACCTAGAGTTCCTGGGTGTTATTCATTTCAACCACCCCTGATTTCTTAAACAGTTTCAAAATTCGATGTGGGTTCTTAACTTCTTCCGTTTTTACATGGCTATAGATATTGCTTATTTTCTATATGTTTTTTGGTGATAATGGTGCTAATATCTTATAATCGTGAGCTGTGAACAAGATGTATTCACATCTTCCTAATTTATTCACCGTTATATTAGGGGTGGGTGGGGTATTTGTACTCCTGACCCAAAAATCTAAATTATTGAATGAATCCACATGGTAACTTAGCAACAAGTATTAGTCTTTTTAGGGTCTATATATGAGTGTTTGAAGCAATTAGTCTTTAAATGTTTCGTTCATTCAAATCGAAAAGACAGCACCCAGCGATACCTTACCCCTTGGTCAAATTTCGCTTTACGAGGGGGTACCCAAACTTTCATGCGAAAACATGGGATAGTTCTTTTTAAAAAATAAATGTTCTGTAAAAATGTAACCCCAAATGGTACTTTCAACTGAAAATAATTATTACACAAATATTATATCACCGGTCATGCTGCTTGTGGCACCAATATCAGGACTGATAGTGAAAATTAGCAGATTTTCTTTGGATCCAACCATAGTTTATATCCATCATTTTTTATTCAAAATATATTATTTTCAATTCGAACACTGTTATGATACCTCACAAAACAGACATACCCGATATTCCTGCATTTGTTTATTTATTTTGTTTTTACAGCCAAAGTATTCTGCAGTCGGTTCATTTTCATGGCATTATTTTCCGTCCAGTTCTCTGCTCTGCATTATTTATTTTCAGTGTCTATACTAATTTGAACTTAAACAGAATGTTTTTCCGAACATTTCAAACATTTCTGCAAATGTTCAATAAAGAATGTTACAATTTGGCATTTTTACAGCAATTTTTCAACACCTGCTATCTTTTTTGAAGAAATGGAGCCAATGTTTGTGATACACAATATCTCCATAACAACAGATGATGACATCATACAATTTGGTAATGACGTAAACATATACATTGTATATTTATCCAGGGCAATTATCATTTGAGGAAATTGTCTTAATTGGCTAGAAAAGACCATTGTTTCAGACCGTATTTTTGTCAAATTCTTGTTAGATGATTCGGCTACTTACTTATGGCCACTGAGTGTAGATCTTGAACCCATCGTGCTAGATTGGTCTAGAGTAGGGAACCAGTCTATCTTCTAGAGTAATGCTGCTCCGACCATCTCTAGTAGATTCGTGACGTCACCCTAGTAGCGACTATAGGTGTTCGAATCAAACTTTAGTTACTATAGTAGGGACTAAAGTTCGATTCGAGGTGCGCCCATGTAGCGACCTGTGTAAGACCAGTCACGTGGTAAAATCGCAAGTAGATCTCATACGAGCGCGCGACAGGTCTTAGTGATTGGGAACAGCAATATTAACAAATAATCTTCCAGAGAGGTCTTTGAACATTTTCATGAACCTGGTTCTGCAGTAGATGGTAGCAACAGATGTATACATGTCTTTAAAAACTATTTGGTGCTTTCACAACTAAACTGGATAAAAATGCAAAAATAAGATGCAAGACGGTCGCACGTTGGCTTTTATTGATTTGGAGTGATCGTAAGAGCAAAAAGAGGGCTTAAACCGGTTTCACGGCGCCAACCTCACCTTTAATTCAGATGTGGATCAATACACATAGATATTTGGTTTGCATGAAAGACCCCTAATTTATCAATGCATCATCTCCTAAAACATATAAATCAAGATATAAAAAGGAGACAAAGCAAAGATAGAAAAACCCAAAAACCCTGCGACCGCGATCCAAGATCACAGGTAGTCCCCAAACAGTATTTATAAGGTCCTGCGACGTGTATACGACCAGTATACGACCAGTCACAGATCTTTGAGTTTGTCAAATGTATATACAAAAGTATGATAGTCCAGTCAATAAAGCAATATCAAAAATATACCGACACAGCTACTAGATATGCAAATCTCCACTACAACTGTACCAATATCTTCAAAAATGTCATGGGGCAGTTATACAGTACCAAATGTTTTATGTGTTTAGTACATGTAGTTAGAAGTCTTGGACACGTGGTCTGAGAAGGTAGTGTTCTATGACATATGGTATACGCAATGTTCAACATCACATTGGAACTGCCATACTAAAAGCAACTAGGAAAGAGATTTTAGTATTTCACATTTGTGAACAGCTAAGGCTCAGACAAGCCTGCACTTTTGAGACATAAACGTCAGGCCTAGTCTCAATCCAAACTGTTTGGCACTTACATTTCGTTATTGTTGAAAAATTGTTTTTGAAACAGTTCGAGATGACAAAACACCCTTTTTCTAACCACAAAGGTGAAAACCAAAGGCTAGGATCAGCCGCACCAGAGCTTTCGTGACTTGGTTTGAAGCATAACAAAGATGTAGAATCAGATCAAGACATAGATCATGCAGCCCCACTGGATAGTTGAGCGCTGGGAGCATAGATAACAACAGCGCGGCTTATAGTACGATTTTATCATATTCAGAAAAAAAAGGAACAGCAACCTATCATCTACTTTGTGTAGGGAGAGTAATAGATCAATAGGGGTCGAGGCCATCCATCAATAACGTTATAATCAATGCATAATCTCATAGTATAAACATGTCTTAACTGAAAGAGAGCCAAAATCATAAAGCCTTTGGAGTGTTCATGATTTGAAAGTGTAAATTATTACTGAAACCACAGATTACAAAAATCAAGAAGCAACTCAAGAAAAATAAATCTTTACATGCTGGGTAAACCCTTTGTATGACTTTTCAAAAGCGTCGCATTATGATTTTCTTCAAAGTGACCCTTTTCAGAAAAATAACAAAAAAAAAATCAGGAATACCTTCAGTATCAAACAGTTTGGATCCAGATCAAGTCCAATGGTTGTTGGGCCCAATCTTGATCCAAACTGTTTGCGTGAAACTTGAAGCCTGATCTCGATCCAAAACTGTTTTTGGTTGACACTACTGTGCGTACAGGAATTCAGTGAACAACGCTTTTTTTGCGTTTATTTCGTTATGTGCGGACTGATCGCACAATGACCATCAAAATTTAATGCATCTATACACCGCCTAACTGGTGATATTTTTTTCGTTACAAAATGTATTGTCAAATGGGCTGTGATATGATGGAATTTGTTCTCATTTGAGCATCTGCATTTTTTATTTTACCCTAAATGCACCTTTGTACGGATCACTGCCTTTAGTTTACTACCGATGAATAATTATACAGTTTGATAAGACGAAGTAGCGTGTCTTAAATATATCAAAATAGTTGCATCAAGTGCGATTTATGGCAATAGTTTGGGCTCACAGAATTTTTGCATACGAGAAAATATTGAGGCCTTAATCCCAGTGGGTACCCGTCCACTTGTTCCTATAAAATGAATCTCTGTGTTCCCCTGTTCCTCAATTTAAAATCTTTATTTTCTGAGTTCCCCTCTTATCTGATCATCAGATTTTAAACATTTTCCAACTTGTTTTATTAAATAAATTGAACTTTCTATTTGTTTATCCAAATACTGATTTGTTGACACCAGACAATGCAAAATATGCATGCCAAAACGTAATTCTGGGCAATTATAAATGATAGAGAAAATAATCACAGGGCTCACCAGTTGGGTGTGATTCAAGTGAAAAAGGACTCATCCAATAAAAATAATGCTGAGGTGGGAAGGAGAAACTAGTGATGGGGTGGGAATGTGCTTGGAAATAGGTTGATCAATATATCATCGGATGTCGTATTTTGTGTTTGGGGTCAATATAGTTTTGGGGGTGGCTGAGAACTAAATTTTCATTCGAAGTGCATTATAAGCTTTAAATAATGCACCAGTAATTTG
The DNA here is from genome assembly GCA_964019695.1 of Loripinus fragilis. NCBI lineage: Eukaryota > Metazoa > Mollusca > Bivalvia > Lucinida > Lucinidae > Loripinus > Loripinus fragilis. The sequence continues at coordinate 44,768,574 of OZ026524.1, forward strand.
TTACCACTGCTTCACCCCAGCCCCTGAGCAGGACGGGGATATCCATGGCCTGGTAAATGTGTTGTGTTTTTACTTAGACATTGCCTCCACAATGCGGAGGAAATGTAAGGGTTTGATAGACCTAGACAAACATGACAGTGCAGTATAATAACAGACTGCGGGGGAGAACAGTTACTGTCATGGTTTTGTCAGCTAGCTGTCCCCATAGTATGGTGGCTACTATGGGGAACTGCAGACACAAAGTCACTGTCCTCGACATTCCTCTGGGCTGGTGCGTGGTCACAAATGACTAGCGCATAAAGGCGAAAAGAAAATTTCGCACCAGCCATTTGTAATCACGCCCCAGCTGGGCAAATGCACTGTTAGTACAGGGTCATACCAGGGACCCACAGCCAGGAAATCAAAGTTCCCGCCGTTCCCTGGCTCTGTGGGCCGTAGTTACGAAAGGCTTGCGTATTAGACGATGCAGAGTGCAATCAAATAATGTGATTCCGTTAATATATCTGATGAACAGCCTCCTCATTATTATCTGTTGCACTTGTAATATGTGTCCTAGAGCTGTCGAGCAAGCAACACAGGCCACGACGCGAGAAAACCTGTCTTCTGGGTATCTGACAAAGTGAGTTTTAAACCAGTCTCTTCGGCTAAACAGGCTTGCTAGAAATTGAAATTTCTCTCGTAGCAAGTGTAGATATAATTCATCTAAAAATCAGACAACAAAGTTGCTGATGAGACTGCACGGATGCGCCTTTATTGTTACAAATCACCGAAGACAGGTTTTTGCAGTCGCGGCCCAATTGCTATCCATGAACGCTTAGAAAACACGGGAAATATGATAACGCAGACATAATTGTAATTTGCGCAGTCTCTTCAAAGCATTTGCAGTGCGCATGTAGACACACCAAGAGTTATCCTGCCGATGACTGTTTCTATATATATAATACAACCTGATACACGAAAGTAAACATGGTATTCATTGAACTGTATAAACCACGTGTTACCCATATGAAATACATTGAGGGAAAATTAGGAATTTTCTAAATCGAAAACGACTAAGTTATTTTATTTCACAAGAGATTCCAGACTTATTTTCCAATCATAAATATTCAAATATGCAATTGTATATTAGGCGGTGTTTTATTATATGTATGTGAAAAAAGAAAAACGTTGAAAAAGAAAAACGTTGTTCACTGAATTTCTTTACGGACTATAGCAGATAAAGAGTTAACAGGCTTCTTCATTTTCGCAGCATTCTATTTGTTTTAACCGTCTATGCACTCAATGGATTCTTCCTTCTGATTAGATGCATTAATTTTGGGATGGTCCACTATATATAGACGGGTCACAGCTTATAATTTCCGAATTAAAGTAAGTAAGGGTGCAAAGATCAGGAATCGATACAATCAAGTACCACACCTGACCCAGGATACCAATGGGAAAGTGACAAACTCACAGTTAGACACCACAAACGAGAGCCGAGAGGTCAGCCCTTTCCCAGCAGGTGACCACAAAGCACATATAAACAGACGCGCACAAAGACATAGCAAACACAAGTCAGAACAAAAACATAAAAGATCCACAAAAGAAGAACCGCCTTGGAACGGTCAGTAAAATATTTTACTGGAGGGCTTAAACCGGTTTTACGGCGCACCAACCTCACCCTTGATTCAGATGTAGATCAAGACATTTCATTCTCTGAGGATCCTTTTTACATACATGTAGCAAACAGTGTAGACCCTGATGAAATGCGTCATTTCGTCTAGGTCTTCACTGTTTGCCAGACGGTACACATTCATGCCCAATCAGTATAAATGGTTCATCAATTATTGATCGAAAAGAAAACATATTTGTCTGCTCATATGATAACGGTACTTAATAGTTACCCCCCAAAATCGGTCCTTTTATCTATTTTCATAATGTGTGTAGGAAAGGAGCTTTGCGATAAAGATTATAAATTCATGAGCTGGGTCACATGATCGTTCTGATTTTATCACAACCAATCATAGAATGCATTTTTCCAAATAACATTAACGGTAGGTCGTAGATAAATCCCAAACTGGTCCTTAGTAGTCGCGACAAGTCTTGGCAGGTACTTCATACTCCATGTCCCGAATTCTGTCTCAGGCACATGCCTATGCAATATACTATGACACAAAGTATCTCAGCATTATTTTCACAATATTCATCTATTAAACGTAGACAGTAAATTTCGGGACACGGAGTATGAGAGTACGTAGCCCACAGGGGTCCCCATGTATTTCTATAGACCAACTCACCGAACTTACAGCTCATCTCATCGAACTCATCCAACTTACCCAACTCATCAAACAGCTCAACTCATCCAACTCATCGAACTCATCCTCAACTTATCCTACTCATCGAACTTACAGTATAACTTACCCAACTCATCAAACTTATTGAACTTATCTTATAACTTATCGAACTCAGCTTGCTTTGCGTACTCAACTCATTGAACTTTGCTTGCATCTTGCTGCATATATAATGGTCCAATGTTGTACTCATGACCAACTCATCCTAACACATGCGCAGCTATTATAACTTACCAAACTTAGCTCATCCATTGAAGCAACTAGATACATATCGTTATTTAAAGACCCAACTTACCGAACTCATCGGCTATAATGGACAGCTATGGCAACTTACTTAACTTAGAACTTAGAATATAGGGGCATATCATATATATATATATATATATATATATATATATATATATATATATATATATATAGGCTTATACATTCATATATATGCTGATCGCTGACTTACAGTACAACGTATTCAACTCAACTTACGTAAGTTAAGTAGCATTAGTTGTAAACTGAGCTTGATGAGTTGAGTAACCTGAGATGGGTGGCATGGTTACTTTGGCGTTAATTTACCCCGAAAAAGGGCGAAAAATGCTTATTTTGCTGAGCTTGATGAGTTGCGTAAGCTGAGCTGAGTTGAAAGATGATGCGAATCTTATTGAAGGAGTGGAGGGAGGATAGGCGCACAGAGTACCAATATATATGTAGGCTACATGCAGGCGAATTTTGGGACTGGGAGTTTGAAGTATAAGCCAAAGTCTTACATCTCCCAGATTCCTCACCAAACGCGCGATTTGATGATCGCGCGATCTAGTGTGATCAACCCCATTATCTGCGCCATGACATTGAAATTTTCAGCGATTATTTATTATAAATAGGGGTCACTGTTCTACTTAAAATTTTTTTTTATATGCTATATTTAAGCTTCACGTTAAAGCCGGAATCACTTATAATGTTTATCCCGAGTTTCCCGGTCGTGGCTGAATGAGACACCCACTTATGATAAAGATCGGGGCCCGGAATTACAATGCCTCCTTAAATTTAAGCAAGACTTAAGTTAAGTATTGATATTACAACATGCTATATTAAATGCTTAATACATTGCCTGGATCGACTTGGTATTTGTCGTCAAAGATATTGTGATCTTCAGAAAAATTAAAACTACTTTGATTTTCATCAGTTTTAATCGATATCTCCGCAACCTGAAAAATCAATACTTAACTTAAGTCTTCCTTAACTCTAAGGAGGCATTGTAATTCCAGGCCCTGGTAGCTGACCCGGACGGAAAAACATTGAATCCGTCCTAAATCGCATTCCTTGCAAGATCCAATCGCTTCAGCGAACTGCAGATCAGGGACAGAATTTATGCATTACAAATGTAATATCTTACATTTTTTTCAATCGTTGGCGATTTTGATTTATATCGTGGCATTGATTTATTGATTTATTTATATATTCATACACTTAATTTACAAAATAGATTTCGAAAGCAGAAAAAAGAGCCAGAACACCTTTCTCACACTGAACTTACATTTATTTACCCTTATACATGTAGCGCATATCACGAAAAAGTTGTATGTTTTGTCGACCGCTTTAAAATTTGAAGTCTCTTAGTCAAGCAGTGTGGACCCAGATCAGACTGCTGCTACATGAGCAGGAGCAGTCTGATCTGGGTTTACACTGTTGGCATCAATGCTTATGTTAAATAGGCATTTCCCGATGCAGTTAGTTTGCTGGCGTTTTAAGGGTTAAAAATATGATTTGCGTCTTTACTGAGGTACTGCCATTCATTACGCTTTTCATGTATGCAAGACCAATACAAGTACAGATATAAGGACGTCGCGCACAGTATTGGCGTACAAAACGGGTTTTTTGTATTTTTTTTTCTGTTTACAGCAATCGATTTTTGATGTTCTGGCATTTTTTTTGTTTTGAAACTAGAGGTGAACGTTTGCCTTGATAAGAGTTTATTGATTCTTAGTTTTTATTTATCAAAACAATTAAAGGAGAGCCCAAGAACTCTAAATTTGGGAGTAAAACCTCTGTAACTCTGTAACAATAGCGCTGTGGTAGGCATACGCAAACGCGTATTACAACGCCATTTTGACGTCAATTGTTACTGGATTTAGTCGACGCCAAACCTGAAACGTCACCGATCAACGTCATATCAAGTTTGTTGTTTATTTCTCTACAACGACGTCTCAGAAAGTAAAGTTTTGTAAAATAAAATCTGTAACTCGTGACAAAAAACGCACGAAAAAAACAGGCATGGTCACTTTGGTAAGTTATTTTGTAATCTTGATGACATTTTATTGACAACATATTTGTATGTTTAAAATGTACTTATTCCGTTGTGAAAGTTAATCGAAAAATATTTGCATTGCCGCTTTCCATTTAAAAATGTGCAACAAAACCACAAGTCTTAAAATTTGTTACCAAAACACAATTTTCATTAAAATAAATAGGGGAGACCGGGGCAAAATGATACATGGGGCAAAATGAAACAGTGCGATTTTTCAAACGATGATGCCATATATGACGTTTCTTACTCAAACTGAATGCGCATTCTGAAATCCGCCATATTATAAGAAAGGCATAGCCAAAACAGAGCAAAGTTAAGCTTTTTATATAAACAATTGACTTTTGAGGCACTCTGAGTAAATTTCGAAGGTATCAGTTATTTTATGAATGTGAAAAATGTGGTAGATATATACTTGAATTGTATCGTGTAAATTGAACTTATAGTTACAGATATGTCTCCAAATAATCAGATCTATTGTGGGGTGTCGTATTTTTGAATTGTTACGAGAACAGTAAACAAGAGGTCACTGTGACAAAATGTTACAGCGTGGTTGGGGCAAAATGATACAGTCTGAAATAATCTAATTTGACTCTCTTTTGAAGCATTTTCAAGATATTTTTTATCGAAACTGTCTATTCCTGTCACAAGAAAATTAAATGATATTGCTATATCAGAAAAGTACCATTTTATTTTTCAGAATGTTAAAAATGGGTGGTCAACTGTATCGTTTTGCTCCGTGACTCAGAAAATTCAGAAAACTGTTCGTGTTCGATCATATTTCCGTGGCGATATATAGCATTATAAATTGTTTAATTGTGTTTATAGCTATTTCTGAGCTACGTCTTGAATATTTGAATCTGAGATGAGAAAAGTCTTAATGTATCATTTTGCCCCATGTACTGTATCATTTTGCCCCATGCACGGGGCAAAATGATACAGCTGACCACACATTTTGAATGCTTGATTTCAAGCACTAATGTTACTTTATGCCTGTTTTTCTCTCTCTCAAGTTGTAGCTAATACTTGACAGTGTATTATACATTTGAAAGCAATAAGATATATCCAGTCATAAAAGCAGGAAAAAATATTTAAAAAAAGTGGATCATTTTGCCCCGGTCTCCCCTACACATACTCTTGAAATTTACGTATAGTTTCAACTTTGACAATGAATCTCACTAGAAAATTATATCTCTACAATGTACTTTGCTTGCTTAATTAGAAATGCGGTTTATGAAGTTTAGCCGGCGAAAAATAAAGAAAATGTGAATATTTACCCCAGTCTTAAATATTGTTACCGGCGGTAAAAATGACGTTAAACAAAGAAAAGTCAAGCGAGGGATTTGAGAATAAGCTTCCGTGCTCAGTTCTGTTGTTTATGCGTTTACACTAATTTAAAAACACTGATTCTGACGTGTATTGATGTTTGAAAGCTAGAAAACGGTTTTCATATATTTTACCAGCGAATGAAAGTCTCTCCAGAAGCAAGACTTCTAGCTAAATATAAGGAGAAGAAGAAAGAAATTAGCGTCGCGACCTTACAATTCGACGTTACGTTGTGTACGCCAATACTGTGCGCGCCGTCAAGAGCATTTTAAAGTTTTGCAATTTCTTGTTGTGACGTATAATAAGGGATTTTTACATTGTGCGTTAGACGTTGCTTTAATGGTAGTGGTTCATTGCCTTTGTTTAAGCAATTTCTAAAACGTCAGAAACTAAACTGACTAGAGTCCACCAATCATTGTTAGAGAATACATTTTCAATAAATCAAAACTTATGTTTCGCGTCGCGTAAAAGGATAAAAACAGAATAAACACATTTTAACGTCAATAAAGAAACAACGTAAAATATTGATAATATCCGTTTTTGCTTTGTCAATGCTTGTCGCCGTTTAGTGTGTGGCTACACATTGCTTTAATCGCGTGTTAGGACTATTTTCTCGTGGTAGGTTGTTTGACCAGAAATAACATACCTATGTCCAAACCAATGCCAAGGTATCACACAACATACGCGAAAAAGGAATATACAGACCTATGCAAGGGCATTCCTTAATTTAACAAGGGCATGCATAGAGAGGGGACAGTGATAATCACAAATCTCAAAACTTTATCTCAAAACTTAAACCCCGACGTCAAACTAAATTTCGAGTTAGTCAAAACAAAATATAAAATACATCATAGGAAATTAGAGGTCCTATTTAGTAAGACACGATACCAAAGCAAAATGCAGCAGACTAAGCGGGTAAATAAGTACACTTTGAAGCTTACACAGAAAAGGGCCCCATACAAACCAACCAAAAGATGAGCCTGACATAGCAGAGCCGGGCGTATGACAAACACGGATCGTGAGGCTTCGTGCTGAGTATGTATCCCAAGGATCAGACCAAATTAGACTCTTGGGCCAGCAAGCAAATATCATATATTGAACAGAGGACCTTTTAACAATCAAGGGCACTTAACTTGACCACAATAGCAACACGCTAAGTAACATAATAGCATCTTCAATGCGATGACCATATTAGAGAGAGAAACAGGGTTACTGCTGGCTATTTCATATATCCGCAGCTCTTCGTCCCTCAGAACGAAATTATATTCTGAGCTGACGAGAGCTATTATTTTTCATTACAGGTAGGACCTTAAATTTATTATTTATTTATAAGACTTCAGACTCCATAGTATATGTGAACTTACATTGCAGTTTTCTGTTTATGAGTTATTCTTCTACTAGCATTAGTATTCTGCCTGATGAGGTGATTCTAATGAGTAAAGAATGGAACCTAGTTTTAAGAAGTAATGTCACTCTCAGCAGCCTCATATTTCCAGAACTTAGACCAGGGTATAAACCCACATGGTTAGAATTTGATATGTAGACATTTTTGCTTGTCTGTAGATTATATTGCAAATGGTTTTGCTCTAACTGTTTTTCTAAATAACTTGAACATGTTTAAATACCCGTATGAACCACATCATGTGAATACGACACATACGAACCAATAGGGCCCTGGCTCAGACTGCATATACGTGTGTTCTGTTTAGAGCTCTTATTGTTCGTCAATATAGGTAAACATGGTTATTAATGGCGTAAACGGAGCAGGCACTGATCAGTCAGCGCATTATCGCAGTTTGGTTTAGTTTCTATTAATGTGCGGTGGAATCGTTTGATAATTAAATATAATCAACATGTCAATCTATGTTTTCTCTTGGCGTGGTTCATATGTTTGTTTCTTAGATGTCAAAATATACATGCTTGTTTAGAATAAGTATAGAGAACGAAATTATATTCTGAGCTGACGAGAGCTATTATTTTTCATTACAGAGTTAACTTCCCCAACCACCTCTTACCACGGGCTCTATATTAACTATAGGGCCCATGCGTTACATCGGCGAAGATCCCGGTTAGATATTCAGTGACGGACACACTCAAACAAAATGTCCGTCCTCACGTCAGGACAAGAACAAGTCCCTACATGACACATAGTAGTAGACACAAAATTTAGGATTATTTTCTCGTGGTAGGTTGTTTGACCAGAAATAACATACCTATGTCCAAACCAATGCCAAGGTATCACACAACATACGAGAAAAAGGAATATACAGACCTATGCAAGGGCATTCCTTAAACTAACAAGGGCATGCATAGAGAGGGGACAGTGATAATCACAAATCTCAAAACTTTATCTCAAAACTTATACCCCGACGTCAAACTAAATTTCGAGTTAGTCAAAACAAAATATAAAATACATCATAGGAAATTAGAGGTCCTATTTAGTAAGACACGATACCAAAGCAAAATGCAGCAGACTAAGCGGGTAAATTAGTACACTTTGAAGCTTACACAGAAAAGGGCCCCATACAAACCAACCAAAAGATGAGCCTGACATAGCAGAGCCGGGCGTATGACAAACACGGATCGTGAGGCTTTGTGCTGAGTATGTATCCCAAGGATCAGACCAAATTAGACTCTTGGGCCAGCAAGCAAATATCATATATTGAACAGAGGACCTTTTAACAATCAAGGGCACTTAACTTGACCACAATAGCAACACGCTAAGTAACATAATAGCATCTTCAATGCGATGACCATATTAGAGAGAGAAACAGGGTTACTGCTGGCTATTTCATATATCCGCAGCTCTTCGTCCCTCAGAACGAAATTATATTCTGAGCTGACGAGAGCTATTAATTTTCATTACAGGTAGGACCTTAAATTTATTATTTATTTATAAGACTTCAGACTCCATAGTATATGTGAACTTACATTGCAGTTTTCTGTTTATGAGTTATTCTTCTACTAGCATTAGTATTCTGCCTGATGAGGTGATTCTAATGAGTAAAGAATGGAACCTAGTTTTAAGAAGTAATGTCACTCTCAGCAGCCTCATATTTCCAGAGCTTAGACCAGGGTATAAACCCACATGGTTAGAATTTAATATGTAGACATTTTGGCTTGTCTGTAGATTATATTGCAAATGGTTTTGCTCTAACTGTTTTTCTAAATAACTTGAACATGTTTAAATACCCGTATGAACCACATCATGTGAATACGACACATACGAACCAATAGGGCCCTGGCTCAGACTGCATATACGTGTGTTCTGTTTAGAGCTCTTATTGTTCGTCAATATAGGTAAACATGGTTATTAATGGCGTAAACGGAGCAGGCACTGATCAGTCAGCGCATTATCGCAGTTTGGTTTAGTTTCTATTAATGTGCGGTGGAATCGTTTGATAATTAAATATAATCAACATGTCAATCTATGTTTTCTCTTGGCGTGGTTCATATGTTTGTTTCTTAGATGTCAAAATATACATGCTTGTTTAGAATAAGTATAGAGAACGAAATTATATTCTGAGCTGACGAGAGCTATTATTTTTCATTACAGAGTTAACTTCCCCAACCACCTCTTACCACGGGCTCTATATTAACTATAGGGCCCGTGCGTTACATCGGCGAAGATCCCGGTTAGATATTCAGTGACGGACACACTCAAACAAAATGTCCGTCCTCACGTCAGGACAAGAACAAGTCCCTACATGACACATAGTAGTGGACAACAATAATCTACCTGACAGAGTCATGGAAAAACAATCTGCCTAACACATAGTAGTGGACAACAATAATCTACCTGACAAGGTCATGGACATAAAAATTTCTGCATGACAAAGTGGTGGAGTTCCGATTTTCGCAAGCCTTCTCAGGTTGCGACGCCGATGACAACACCGCAAACCATCCATTCATCGACCCCACCGCCACCCAAACAGCTCCAGCATTAACTACACACTCATAGCCCAAAATTCGATGACGAGCAGTTCGCACCAACGAGACTAATAATCTTCAATTGACAACTCCCTTCATTTCGACCACTACACAGCAAACTTTGGTTGAAGCCCCTGGGTTACGAACACCAGACAGAGACGTCAGTGTTCCACCGGATATACAGAGCAGTGTTACGACAGTTAATGAGAATACCGTGTTTGTTAACTTAAGTGCAAGGATTAGCGGCCAAGAGCCTGTTCTAAAAATACTGACACATACTTCTAGTGGTTTTAGCCAAGTTCCAGTAACGAGACACCTAGCCCAGTCAAGATGAGACAACGATCCTTCAGGTAGAAGTAAGAAAAATGAACGTTTCCTTAATGCTAGATACATTTTGTTGTATGTTACGATAATGCGAAATTATGACTTATGCAATTTGCTTGCAATGATCTAGTTGACACATAAAAAGCAATAGTTTCTTTTGATTTGCATGGTCACTCAAAATTTGGTACAACTTAGTACCTAAAGAAATTAGAAAGGATTTGAATAAATTAAGAAAATAAATTTTACTAAGCGGTTTACGGTAAATAGAAGTCTAATAGATTTTTATTCCCATCAAACCACCGAGGGTACTAGAATTTCTTAGCGCATTGCATAAGTCAGCTGTTTTAGATGACAAAATTGTTGAGAATCTCTAACTAGCTATAGACATAATAGGTTAAAACTTGACATCCATAAAATTGTAGTTAAATTGTAAGAAACCAAATCATTTTCAGACCCACATTATGCAGCATCAATTTTCCTAAAAATCGGTACCCGCACCGGGAGATACTGCAATCACTACACGAAGCTACGGTTTCAGCAGTACAAATACTAAGGGTCCAAATTAATTCAATCCAAAGGCCCTGGTAATAAATAATAAATGCAGAACGCTTTGATAAACGCACTAATCAAATGGATTCAAATACGTTTGTGGTGAACTGGTAACCCAAACTTTACCAATTTAAAATCACTATTCATAGAAATATTCATAACTATTCAATCTTCTTGGGACCCAGGACCAATCATTATACCACTTAATGGGCTATATACCAACAATAGACTCATGGCGAGGTGATGTCGTATATGCTCCCCTAACAATTCTATAAAGAGATCCGTTATATTGGCTTAATTTTGCTTTGTCTGGAAAACCCATCAACTTTAATCATTGGAATCTAACATTTCTTTCAATTTTCCAGCGAGCCTAAAACTAAAATTTGCAAGATAATTCATAATCAAGTTATTTCGTCTGGTATAATCAGAGTATTTACCTATCGGTTAGCTGTGTATGAACTGCGAGCTGATACGTAAGAACTAATATAATATAATGGCAAATTAATTGGTTGTTAATTGGTTATCCAGAGAGCTAGATAAGCCATATAAACTTGGATATACTAATTATGTGTCATTTTTAGATGCGGCAGGTAGAATAATAAGTTTCGATAGTTTCGATCATAATTCGTAGTGTGAATATTAAGCACACTGTTTTCGACTGATTGGTGTGAAGTAACATGGTATATTTCACGATTTTTGTTATAAATTTAAAACGATATGCAACGATATGGTTTTATCAGGCCTTAAGGGTAACTTATTTTCGCACGCCCAGAGATGGGGACATCCGAATATGGCTTATACCAGGTTTGGAAGATCCCATTTTATCTCGCATAGGGGCGTCTCAAAGACATAGGCACAAACACAGCTCATTGCGACACAAATGGCGGTAAATGGACTAAATACGCCACTTGTTTCGTAGATTAACAGTCAGAGGTGCGATTCTCTAAATATCCAATCGACTAGACAATAATTTCAGCCTTAGCTGCATGTTTTGATACTTTTTTACAAATATGTTAGGACATAACATTATAGATCTTTGTATCTCAGATAACGATTGAATATTTCGATATGATGTCTCCAGCTAAATAACAAAAGTTGGTATAGGCTATATCCGAAAATAGATCTAAGTAATAACAATCAAATTTCCGTACAAATCAAGCAGATATTAAGAAATGATAGCAGTGTTATATGATGAAAGATAGGTACCATCTTTCATGATAGAGCACAATCAATCTCGCAACCACAAACTCCGCCATACTTGTTCGGAATTGTTTGAAAGAGAGTTTTAATTGATTTAAAGTTTAAGCCAAAAACTTTAGTTAATTAAGATGGGAGACGTCCTAATTTTTTTCTTTATATTTCCAATAGGTATGGCTATGCGATTTCTGAGTTTAATGATTCTACTGGCTCCATGCAAAATAAAAAGGTCCAAACGAACCATCTCATCTTAGTCGGTTCTGTTTCAGTACAAAATAACGCCAACACTGCTAATTGGTAAGTCTGGATAGGTGGGCTTACATCATTCTTCAGACAAGTTGGCCCAGTCCGGACTGGACTGGTCTATCTCGTTTGGATTATGCCACATATTAAGTCTATGGCACAATGACGCTGTGGCATTTTTGAGTGATGCAGCGGAACTACAGGTAACAGTATAAACAGCTCAGACGACACCTTACGGGGTCTGAGCTGGACAAATTTTAATACTGTAAGAAAGCCTGTTTAAAATAAGATGGACACAGGCACATTATAAGTGTGTAAATCGTTCAAAACTTAACCTATCAAGATTTATAAGAATAGATAACAAAGAGGTCATGCAATAAAAATGTTACATTCATATGTATATTATATGTGATAATCTAGCTTAAATTCGTTTCGTTAATGTTTAAGTTCATAACTCTGCATAAACGTAATCGCTTTTGAGTATCATGCAGAATAGTCTCACCGAGATAATTCTAATTGACAATCACACGCTAGTACAGTTGCAGAATGTAGAAGAATACTCGCTTGAATTACAATTGATTTAGTCCAGATAGTGCAAAATATCTAAATCAGTCATACTCATCATAACTGCCTCATTGAGACATTTCTAATATGCTCGCACACAATAATACTTGTGTGTAATGTAATCTTTGAATACTCACTAGAACCACAACTGATGAGGTTGCAAAAGGTACATGTAAACTAGTGTCCAAAAGTTCTAATAATACTTAATTTGTATGTAGTATATGGACTCTGATACAAAAATAACAGCTTAATATGACAAAGATTCAGATAAATGTGCACTTATCTAGGAACTTCATCAGTTTCATTGAATTTTCTAATGCACACATTGGGGAGCAGAGCAGACTCTAATAAAACCCAATAGGCTTAGCAGCATATATTAAATATTCCATCAAACGGGCATAAGTGTAATATCTATGTTTGATAATGTTTTATAAATTAATAAACGCAACAATGACATGTCATAACCAAGCAACATTTCGTTAAATAAGTGAAATTTAAACTTTCAAAAGTCAAGACTTCACTTAAATGAAAGAAAGCAGATGCGTTTTAATATTAACACAAATTATTTTAAATTTGATAAATAAATTAGATTTAAAAAAAGTATTATCAATGATAAATAAATACAAAAATGAGCATGGGAAACACTAGTTTAATTTCCTGATCTGTTTGGCTTAAAAGAACGTATATTAAGGAGAACTTAGGCTTAATATAAAACGACTTCGACAAAAGCAAAGTACGCCTTTTCTTATACAATACAAACGATATTTCATTACATTTATTCATGATCATGTAGCTACATACTAATTCAAATATAAAATATACAATTCATACATCACACGGTTTTCTTTGATTTTAAGATAAGGAAAAGGTCTCGCATACAAAAATTACTTGTACTTGCAACCATGCTTAACATAAACAAATTAGACATCGACATTCCAACTACTGGATGCAGTTCGAAGCTAATTTATAGAAACAATCAAAGTTCCGTAGAAATCAAACAAATATTAAACAAAATAACAAATACAATGAAAGATGATGTACACATCTTTCATAATAGGACGCATGCAAACTCGCAATCGCAAAGCTTATTGTACTTATTCAAAATCATTTCAAAATTTAAATTTTAATTAGTTTAAAGTTTAATTAATTTTGAATTAACTTTATTCAATTAAAATTGAGAGCTCTAATTTTTTTCTTTTAGTATTTCATAAGTATAGCGATGCGATTTCTGAGTTTGTCCCTCCTACAAGCATCAAACAATTAAACTTCAACAGTACATCTCAACTGCGTGTATTTTCCAAAGATTTGGAGCCCATTGAGTTTCTGTTGATGTAGGGTAACACTTCTATCTAAGAATAGAGTTACCTATGCTTCCATACTGCAACTCACCAGGTAGATGTTGCCATGGAACAGATTAATATAAATATCTATATAAACGCCCGACGACGGCATACACTTATAAATAAGCCCAATTATACAACGACTTCTATACAGTTCTCCCATGGGACATCATACGTAATAATAAAATACCCTATTCACTTACTAGATTGACCACCAATTTACTTGGGGTCTGTACTAATAACCAGTGACAATAAATAGGAATTGAAATAAATGTTCTTAGGAAAGCTTCGTCAACAAAAGTTTGAGTAATGACACAAAATGAAAAAAAAATGATGTCGTACATCAAACCAGTTGACAAATGCATAACCAAATGTACGAGTAAATGGTCGTTAACTAGACACTTAGCAAACAAACAAACAAGAATACAAAGGAACTCGAGGGCAAACTTACTCGTTATAACACAAAAACAACATCAACACTGGCAAGAGAGAAATCATGCTCAGTTCTATATTACAACACGTATGTTCACTATGTCAAACTTACCTTTACACTAAGCCATAAAAGATAAGGTCAAACTTACTACATATAAGAAGTCAAAAAAGAAACGTGCTTTAATCTTTACATGATAGAGAGCAAATTTAAGCTAGGAAATACCATTTACGAAATTATGAATGTGCATGTATATGATTATTGTGTCTGAAGCAAACTATTTATGCTCAACAATTGTTATTAGATTTATCTTTTATATACTAGATATCAATGTATAGATATGAGTTTTCACATAGTGTTTCCTCGTTTCATATATTTGTATTTTAAAATGTCAGACATTCGAAATTTTTACTAGTACTGCGAATGCTCGTTTAAAGTAAACAGTTTAATGAAGATGTAATGTACTTGGAGCTTTGATGCATAAGGGACACATAATTGAATTTGAAAAGTTATGGGTGGTCATAGACGTGGTACAAGTGCTACACTGTGACCCTATGATTTTTTTGATTCACTAAGCTGACATCACGTCAGAGGATCGCATTCTCACGTGCCTATGAATAATAGAAAAAATAAAAGCAAACCAAACAAAACAAAATGAAAGCAGCCTGACTGTGTCAGAACTAACTTAGGATATGTTTAAATTTGTATTTGTAATTCAAACATTTATGGATGACTTATTTTCCAAAAAAAAAGAAAAGAAAAGAAAACCTTATTCAGTAAGGATTTATAAATATTTGATTTACATGTATTAATAGCATTAAAACACAAAGGGTGCACCCATCCGAGACTGACCTTAAAGAGCAGTCTGGTCTGGGTTAACACTATGTAGATAAGACACAGGGGTACCTCACCCTTTCGTTTCTTAGTTAATGGCGAAATTTCCATAAAACAACTAGTATTTAGTAATACGGAATTATATTTCATGCATAAGATATTTTATATATGAAGATGTATTGTATGAGAAATTATTTGCTATACTGAACATCATAACAAATTCAGCATGGAATAGTAGATACATAGATGTCTGATACATAGCATTTGCTTTTGATACACAGTATTTGCTTTTGCTACACGTAGCTAAAAAAGACAGAATATCAATTATCGTTTTCAAATGATATTCCTATTTTCAAATTTCAAAATTCATCGATTAGATTTCCACATTTTAATGTAACTCACAGCTTTATACAGTAGATCTATCCAGGCGAATTTTGATGTGCAGATAACCTGAGTTGCATCCGCATATTGATGCCAGAGCATTTTATAGTAATACGTAAATGAATTTATTGTATTGAATATATCAGCGGAGACTGTACATGAATAATAGTCACCGCTTATACCAATTCAAATTTAGAATTAAATGATATATATGCTCTGGATTGGTAGAGAATGGGACGATTCGTCACTCTCTGTCACAGAGTACCTATACATATTGTATTTTTTTTACAGCGGTTCTCATCTATCTTTAAGCCGACGATG
Organism: Loripinus fragilis; assembly: GCA_964019695.1. NCBI lineage: Eukaryota > Metazoa > Mollusca > Bivalvia > Lucinida > Lucinidae > Loripinus > Loripinus fragilis. The sequence goes on from OZ026524.1 coordinate 44,784,639, forward strand.
AATAAATGTAATTTTTCCAGTGTGAAACTATAATTTGTATTACTGTCATGACTTGTATTGTTGTTATTTTAATGGTAATGTTAGTTTTGTTTTAACCATTCTATGTACTATTATATTGTACTATTGTCAATTTGGAAACCATTTGTCTTCGATTTACAAATAAATTTCTATGTAGCATAGTAACATAATTAATTTAATTGTTGATGAAAGTACAACGAACATATTAGTTAACCACATATAATTCTATGCAACACTGAACGGGTCAATTAGAGAAAAAAATGGACTGGGTATACCAGTTAGAATCACACCAAAATTGTGATTCTAAAAGGGTACTCACAATCCATGCACTAAAAATAAACTTACAAATAACAAACAGATCGAATTTAGATGAAAATAAATGGACTGGGTGTGTCAGTTGGAATCGTATCAATGATGCCATTCTAGACGATATACACAATCCAGGTAAGGTTAATAGATATTCCATATAAAAATCAATAATATATAGTACAAAAAAATAACTATAGACAACAATCAAGTAAGAACATATAAGCTAGTTACTTAAGAGGATTGTGGAAATTTTCATGAAATGTTTTACGACGTGATTTACCTTATAGCTATCATATTCAAATTCTATGCTTAGAACTTTACACCATACGTTAATTACCAAAATGTTTATTATGCGTGTTGTCTCAGTCACGATTTTAAATACATATTGAACTAACAGCGAATTTCAAATTTGAAAATGGTTCCAATAATAATGCAACATTTATTGAGCAATTTATTTTAAACATAAACTATAGTATTGTAAAATAGTGACTCAATGATTTTATTAACGATAATATATGCTCAGTGTGCGCAGAATTACAGGATTCAATTAAAATATTTACTATATCGTGACTGATTCATATGACATTTAATGGTTACAATTTGTTTACTGTGTTTATAACATATTTGTATTTAAAATGGGCAAATAGATATTATTTGTACCTTTCCTGGATTGAAAGGCTTCTACCAAATCAAAAGCAACAAGTTTGCGATACAGACCAAGTATTTTGTTCATTATCTCTCGATAGATCAGAATACATGGTCATCCTAATCTTGATGCACAAAACAGAAAATATATTATATTACAATTAAACATTCAGTCCAGCACAAATATGGTTGGGTTTGTCTATTTTGGCAAATTGAACCACTTATCACAACATCTTGGTTCGAAATTTATAATGTCAACTACAGAAAAGGTATTTATGTCATTGAAAAGCTAAAATGTCTAATCTTATGTTTTCATAAACAAGAGTTTGATATTTTTTTGCCAACAAAGTAAGCAGGCTTATGGACACAAAGGATGCTTAGAGGCTGCAGCAAAATTTAACATACACGCCATTTATAATTTATGAAGTAATTAAAAATTCGGGGGCGAATTTCCAGGGGAGACGGGTCTCCTTTGTTAGGACTATTTTCTCGTGGTAGGTTGTTTGACCAGAAATAACATACCTATGTCCAAACCAATGCCAAGGTATCACACAACATACGCGAAAAAGGAATATACAGACCTATGCAAGGGCATTCCTTAATTTAACAAGGGCATGCATAGAGAGAGGACAGTGATAATCACAAATCTCAAAACTTTATCTCAAAACTTATACCCCGACGTCAAACTAAATTTCGAGTTAGTCAAAACAAAATATAAAATACATCATAGGAAATTAGAGGTCCTATTTAGTAAGACACGATACCAAAGCAAAATGCAGCAGACTAAGCAAATAAATTAGTACACTTTGAAGCTTACACAGAAAAGGGCCCCATACAAACCAACCAAAAGATGAGCCTGACATAGCAGAGCCGGGCGTATGACAAACACGGATCGTGAGGCTTCGTGCTGAGTATGTATCCCAAGGATCAGACCAAATTAGACTCTTGGGCCAGCAAGCAAATATCATATATTGAACAGAGGACCTTTTAACAATCAAGGGCACTTAACTTGACCACAATAGCAACACGCTAAGTAACATAATAGCATCTTCAATGCGATGACCATATTAGAGAGAGAAACAGGGTTACTGCTGGCTATTTCATATATCCGCAGCTCTTCGTCCCTCAGAACGATATTATATTCTGAGCTGACGAGAGCTATTATTTTTCATTACAGGTAGGACCTTAAATTTATTATTTATTTATAAGACTTCAGACTCCATAGTATATGTGAACTTACATTGCAGTTTTCTGTCTATGAGTTATTCTTCTACTAGCATTAGTATTCTGCCTGATGAGGTGATTCTAATGAGTAAAGAATGGAACCTAGTTTTAAGAGGTAATGTCACTCTCAGCAGCCTCATATTTCCAGAACTTAGACCAGGGTATAAACCCACATGGTTAGAATTTAATATGTAGACATTTTGGCTTGTCTGTAGATTATATTGCAAATGGTTTTGCTCTAACTGTTTTTCTAAATAACTTGAACATGTTTAAAAACCCGTATGAACCACATCATGTGAATACGACACATACGAACCAATAGGGCCCTGGCTCAGACTGCATATACGTGTGTTCTGTTTAGAGCTCTAATTGTTCGTCAATATAGGTAAACATGGTTATTAATGGCGTAAACGGAGCAGGCACTGATCAGTCAGCGCATTATCGCAGTTTGGTTTAGTTTCTATTAATGTGCGGTGGAATCGTTTGATAATTAAATATAATCAACATGTCAATCTATGTTTTCTCTTGGCGTGGTTCATATGTTTGTTTCTTAGATGTCAAAATATACATGCTTGTTTAGAATAAGTATAGAGAACGAAATTATATTCTGAGCTGACGAGAGCTATTATTTTTCATTACAGAGTTAACTTCCCCAACCACCTCTTACCACGGGCTCTATATTAACTATAGGGCCCATGCGTTACATCGGCGAAGATCCCGGTTAGATATTCAGTGACGGACACACTCAAACAAAATGTCCGTCCTCACGTCAGGACAAGAACAAATCCCTACATGACACATAGTAGTGGACAACAATAATCTACCTGACAGAGTCATGGAAAAACAATCTGCCTGACACGCGTATGAATTCCAGGCTTTGCAGTATAGACACTATCAGCATGTAATTGTAATACTTGACGTCGATAAATAGACGTAGGGGGTACCTATGGAGTTCAAAAGGGACCGGAACTAGGCAAAATGCATTCAAAGCATCATGCAAAGTAAAAGGGTAAAGCGACAGTGCTTTGTGAGAGCTCATCCTAGGCTCATAACGTAAAATTGACGAAAACAAAATGAAAGGAGAATTTTCGGTTGAACAATGCACGTACGCTTTATTTGAATGCCCACAAGACGTCAACGAAGAAACAAAGAAACACACTAAAGCGGTTTCTGTTGAATTTTGCGTTTTTTTTTTGTTCTTGGAAATTTGATTTCAGGGGTTTAATACGTTTGACGTTTTGGTCGCTGGCGTATGTAACTAGTTCTTCTATTCAAATAATCTCATTACATCTTAGTCTACCTCAGTCCAATTAAACACACAGAAAAGACAAGTGGGCATCGTATTAATTTACTACCAAAATATTGACACACAGTATGTGACAGGTTTCTTTAGTTGTTAAGTATACAATTAAACCGGAATATAAATAGTCGGCATGTTCTCGATAGTCTCATGACTTTATATTGAACTTGGCATTAGGGATAGGAAAAAAAGGTAATTAAAATATTTTCGCGTAGGCGTAGGAAGCTTTTCAATATGGGGGAGGGGGCAAACCCAGCGCGGCCAACTTCAATACTTGCGGGGTGGGTGGTGGGGGGGGGGGGGGGGTTGCCAAAAGTACATATACGCATGCATGCACATGTATGCACACAAGTGTTTTATATTCATACACCCATGCATGCATGCATGCATGCACGCGCATGTATTCCTGCAAACACAGCCTATGCAAGCATACATTTTACATCCTGATATATAAATTATTAAAAATAAAGCAAGCGATCTCTATGAAAAAAACAACAACAAATAAATACAAGTGATGGAACGAGGAAAGTTTTGGATATTTATATTGCCTTAAAGCTATTTGAATGTGCATACATTTTTCACATGCATTATTAAAATCAAAGCAATGGATCTACATTTATAAGAAGCCATATATATAATTTCAGTACGAGCGAGCGAAGCAAGCGAGGAAAATGTTTGGTATGGTTCTCCAGAGTAAGAGGCTAAGAGGGGGGAAATATGAAAAAATAATACAAAAACAATGATTATATATCAATCCGAGCAAGCAAAGCAAGTGAGGAAAATTATTGGTAAAATTCTTCAAGCAAAAGGCTAATAGGGAAAAAACAGAGCAAAAAAAGACTACAACAATGATAATATTTTACTCCGAGCGATCAAAGTGAGCGAGGACAATTTTTGGTAAAGTTCTTCAGAGCAAAAGGCTAAGAGGGATAAAAACAGAGCAAAATAAAAAAAAATCATAATCTTCTTAATTTACCTTGAGCGAGCAAAGCGAGCGAAGAATTTTTTTGGTTAAGGTATTGCAGATTTAGAAACTAAGATGGATAAACAAAACAGAACCCAAATATAATTTAAAATTAATATTGTGCTCCGAGCGAGTGAGGAAAATTTGGTAAGGTATTTATTTAAGAATTGGAAGTTATTTTTCTACGTTTCACTGAGGTATGAAATGTCGTTTAAATTACATCTAATTTTAGCATGAAAACCGAAGGTAGGTTTTCATGCTAAAATTAGATGTAATTTAAACGACATTTCATACCTAAGTGAAACGCAGAAAAATAACTTTCAATTCTTATAATTACAACTTCTTCTTTATTCTTTCTTATTCAGTATTAATAATTATGTTCTCCTAAAAAATACGTTTCCAGCTAATAGTTCGTTTTGCGCATTTAGACTATGACGCGCGTATGTAGACGTTACGACGTTCAAAAATCAAAATGGCGGCCGTTCTCCTATTGAAAATAAACAACATCATTTTAGAGACTAAAATCTCGTTTATACCTTGACATGGGTGTTCATTAGAATGTGTACGAAAGTTACGTCATCGGATATGACGTCATTCGTTTACATTGGTGACGAAAGCATCATCTGTCGAAATGGCTTGGAAATGAAAAGATTGACCCCAGCAAAAAGAAATTGTGCCATCTTTATTGAGTGATTGAAGAAAGCAAAGACGAATTGCAAAAAATATTGGATAAACCAGGCAACAGTCAGTAAGTTCAAGAAACGATTTTATTGCAGGGCTCTACTGAAAACATACAAAACAAGCACAGGTGCAAGGGGTGATTGCTCCGGGGTGATCGCATCATTTTGCGGCCTGGGAAACCGAATAGATCGCAGCAGACAGCTGATCGGCATGACTACTGTTAATTTAGGCGTCATATGTAAGTCAATTTTGCTTTTCTACCTGAAAATATAGGTATAAGTGAAGGTAAACTGTCAGTAGTTGCAGGCTGTCCATTTCTCTTCGTAGAAGCATTGCACAGTATCACAAAAGTAGTTCTGTCGTGAATGGCCCTCGGAATGGCCCCGCCCCTCATGAATACGGACCGGGTTCATTGAAAAAATGAAATACAGGTCAATGCGATCAGATGACCGTTCTTGACCAATCAGATAAGCGGATCTCAATAAATATTATCACAGTTGTAATTATGAGTTAAACTCCTAGGGGAAAATAGACAGAACAAAAAATAAAAAATATTAATAGATTACTCTGAGCGAGCGAAGCCAACAAGGAAAAAGGATTTTAGTTGTGTATTTCAGAAGTAAAAGCTAGGAGTGAAAAAAAATCTCAACAAAAAACGAATATAATCTTTTACCCCAAGCGAGGAAAATTATTTGTTTGAAGCCTATTCAAAGCAAAAAAGCAAAAAAGCAAAGAGGGATAAAAGGTTGTAGCTCTTTCAAATTTAGGATAGAAAATAGGAATAATAGGAAAAGCTTGTAAAGACGGTTTATCTGAAAAAAAGATACAGATATACATTTAAACATACATATACATTAACAGCCTGCTGACTAAAAGATATGAAAAAAGTATTAAAATCTGAGCAAATTGTCTGCACTCAGAGAACCTTAGGGGAGACCGGGGCAAAATGATCCACTTTTTTAAAATATTTTTTTCCTGCTTTTATGACTGGATATATCTTATTGCTTTCAAATGTATAATACACTGTCAAGTATTAGCTACAACTTGAGAGAAAGAAAAACAGGCATAAATAAACATTAGTGCTTGAAATCAAGCATTCAAAATGTGTGGTCAGCTGTATCAAAATGATACAGTACACGGGGCAAAATGAAACAGTAAGACTTTTCTCATCTCAGATTCAAATATTCAAGACGTAACTCAGAAATAACTATAAACACAATTTAACAATTTATAATGCTATATATCGCCACGGAAATATGATTAAACACGAACAGTTTTCTGAGTTTTCTAAGTCACATTTGTAACCATTCATGTTTTATGTTTTGCCACGGGGCAAAATGATACAGTTGACCACCCATTTTTAACATTCTGAAAAATAAAATGGTACTTTTCTGACATAGCAGTATCATTTAATTTTCTTGTGATAGGAATAGACAGTTTCGATAAAAATATCTTGAAAATGCTTTAAAACAGAGTCAAATTAGATTATTTCAGACTGTATCATTTTGCCCCAACCACGCTGTATCATTTTGCCCCAGTGACCTCTTGTTTACTGTTCTCGTAACAATTCAAAAATACGACACCCCACAATAGTTCTGATTATTTGGAGACATATCTGTATCTATATAGTTCAATTTACACGATACAATTAAAGTATATATCTACCACATTTTTCACATTCATAAAATAACTGATACCTTCGAAATTTACTCAAAGTGCCTCAAAAGTCAATTGTTTATATAAAAAGCTTAACTTTGCTCTGTTTTGGCTGAGCCTTTCTTATAATATGGCGGATTTCAAAATGCGCATTCAGTTTGAGTAAAAAACGTCAAATATGGCATCATCGTTTGAAAAATCGCGCTGTTTCATTTTGCCTCATGTATCATTTTGCCCCGGTCTCCCCTAAACCTAATTCACAAACTCTGAGCGAGCGAAGCGAGCGATGAAAAATTACTAACAATTGTGTGTGGAAGTTGCTTATTTTTTCCCTTAGTGACAAGCAATTATATGTCAATTTAGACAAATTATTGGAGGGACCAAAGGCTATTCTGCCCCCAACCCTACAAAATTATTTGGGGGCCTTGCTGGTCCCCTGTTCCTAAGCCCATGTTTCATGCATTTATTTCTAATTGAATGAATGGCATGCATATAAGACCGGGCTTAACATGACTATTTTTTTTTAAAAGTCCACTTCGCCCCTTGCGTAAGGAACGAGTAGAAGTGGATTTAGTTTGATTTGATTCTGAACGTCCCATCTTACTGAGTTGAACCAGTACTAAACTTGGAAAATGTGTCTTGCTCAAGGACACAACGCAGTGACGCCTGTGAGGAGGCTCGAACCCGTGGCCCCTCGGTCCCGAGTCAAGCACTCTTCCACTGAGCCACTGCGCTCCCCAAAAAGTGGATTTAGTACCCTAGGCTTGCAAGGATGAATTTTCGTCGGAGCCGTACAGACTGGTCTTATTTTATTTTTGAAATTAAAATTAAGTGTTTTGCTGTGTTTTAGAGTAAAGTCGTGATACTTCGGACATTCGGACACTCATTTGCAAACAGTTGAAATCCCGATGAGCCGTCTCATCAGGATTTTAACTGTTTGCTTAGTTAATTTACTTTTTATTCCAATAGTTAAAAATTAAACAAACAAGGTCGCTGTCCGAATTTACCTGATGTCCGAAGTTACCTGACTTTATCCTATTTGGCCTAGTGCACGATGTGGAGTTGTGAACTCTATAAAATTGTGAATCAGAGCAAAAATCATTAAAAAACAGAACAAGAGAAAAATAAAATGATGGGCCTCAGGGTTTTTGGGGATCTGTGGAGAAAGGTTCTTTATTTCCAGGGAGCTGGGAGAGCACTGGTCATTATTTAGGGGAGCTAGGGAGAAAACTCATAGCTATGGGGATTAAGGGAGACCTGCCAAAAAGTCAAAATAAAGTTTAAAAATTTCACCTTAAAGAAAAAACCTCCATTTTGTTTCTTTGGCTTCTGGGGACTATCGCCCCCACAGAACCCCTTGTTAAATGTAAAATGTATTTATTTTCTTACCAGCATGCGTGATATTTGAAAAAAAATATACCGAATAATTTTTGTTGTTGTTGATTTATTATCCTGAAAATTTTTGATTTTTATGTTGATACATGTAATAATGAACTTTGGACCGCTAAGAATGCACCGGATCGCACCATTTTAAACATTTTTTCCGAGGGAGCATGTCCCTGAACCCCCCAAGCATGGGTGTGATTATCCACATTGTAACATTTGACGGTCGACAACTTTATTTTTGTAGATCCAAAACGACGTATTGACATAAACCAGTGTACACACGATCTGGTGGTGCCTACCTCGTGTGTTGAAATTCATTTTATTTTGTTTTCTTATCTCTTCATACAATCTGTGTTGTGGTAATCTTTCGAAATTGAGACGTTCTAAACATGTAGAATGGTTACTCGAAAGTTTGGTCAAAATCCAGCTATTAGTTTATTTTCTTTTTTAGCCAATGGTTAAGGTGTGTAAGCTTAAATGAAATATGCGTGCAGCCAAGGCTCAGATTAGTTTGAGAGTAACCAAGTCTATTATGGTTTGAATCCGCCAAGACTCACAATATTATCTTTCTAAAAACAATGGGTGGCTTACATGTTAGTCAGACACAATGCTTCATGATGATGATTGCCAGTTTTATAAATCTACAAAGTATCCATAACCTGTGTCTACACGGTATCCATAACCTGTGTCTACACCATCGCATTATTCACAAAAACTGCTTCTGTCTACATGATACACCACGGAAAAGAGCCATGGTCTACATGATATCAAGGCCGATATTTTGAATCTCGCATATCATCACCCAAGACGGTTTCTCTTGGCTTGCAGGACTAGAGGGCGAGTTTCAAGCACTGTTGTTATGGTATACTGTAAAAGAATCGCAATATTTGCTGTTACAAAGACAAAATAACATGGAAATTTGTCGGGTCTCCACTTCGTTTCAACTTTCTGCTAGTCACTCATTTCTCTCTGTCAAATTCTTGCTTAACAGATCAAACTGCGCAAAGGAATAGGAAAAGCCTAAAATCCAATTTTTTCTTAGCATGTTAGCGTCTATGACTGGCCGCTGAGTGTAAATAAACATGCCATATTTTGTAATTGAAAGTGTACTCACAATTTGCTGTCTCTCATGTCTGCCATCTTTGAAAATCTATACTGCAGCCAAAACATTCGACACGATATCACGTATACGACTGTGTAACTGTTATAGTTTTCGAGATATCTTGATTACAAAATATCATTATGGCCAAATATTTGCAAAGGGCAATAACTAAAAAATAACTTTTTTATTAATTTTTACCAGATTATCTACTCATTATCCTCTATTACCTAACCAATTTTGAAGCTCATAGCTGTTATAGTTTTTGAGATATCTTGATTACAAAAATATCATTATGACCCTTTAAAAGGGACAAAACTCCACAAAAGGACATAATCCAGACTTAAAAAAAACCGTGTCAATTATTTTTTGATGAGGAATCCATATATGAAATTTAAGAACTGTATCTGTTGACAAAGTTTAGCAGGCAAAAATTCGATGTAGTTGGATCAAAATATGGCGTCCTTTTGCATGCAAGAAGAATTCAACAACATGGGTATTCCCCCCAATTAGTAATCTTTAAGTTTAATGTGGATCCACAATTCGCTCGATCTAATTGACTCCCAATTCACTTGGATTGTCCCCTACTAGTGTCATCTGCTGAAAACCTTTTAGCAAACACTTCTGACCCAGATCAGGCCAGACAAAACATCAGACCTGATCTGGATCAAAAATGTTTGACACTCTGGTGATATTACTGAAAGATTTTTTTTTGAAAACCCTAATTTTGAAAAAAATCAGCAGACGACAAAACATGACAAACATGATAAATTACTCATTAGACAAAGAGTCAATGAGTTCATAGAAAAGCAACACATTTTGTTTCATTTAGCGATAAAACTTTCTAGTCAGAAAAAGGGACAAAAGGGCAAATATGATATGAAACGAAAACTTGGTTAGGCACTTGCCTCTGGTACTAGAGGTCACAGGTTCGATTCCCGCTCACGGCGAGAAAAAATTGGTGTCCGAACACACTTTCTCTAGTGCCATTTGCAGGGATGACACTAGATAAGTGCATTGTCCTTCATCGGGACGTTAACTGAATGTCCCCTGTGCAGGGAAAGTCACCCCCTATGCAGGTTAAAGAACCCTACGGTAATTTGGATAAGGTTACTTGTAGGCTTTCATCATGCAACCCGGAGTGTACAAAGTACACCTGTCGATAATACTCGAAAGAGGGTCTGGCAGTATATAGAGAAAGAAAGAAAGAAAAGTTCCCAAAAAAAGATATCTTGGTAGGATTCGAACCCCGAGCCCTGAGTACTATAACTGCTTGTCTTATCCGCTCAGCTACATGTATACATTTGTATATGGAATACTGTTTGTGCTTCTTTAATGATTACAATGAACGATATTAATGTGATTACAATGAACGATATTAATGTAGTCTATTCTTAACTTATAACAAAGAAAACAAACACAGTTTGGATGTTGGTGCGCTTTAATGTAGGCAAATGAGCAGCGTGACATGGAAGGACGTTGTAGATCTTGATGAGATCTATTTAAGAAATGCTTGTAAAAGCCCTGCCAGTAGCACAGCTTACTTAACCCTTAGATCTTCTCACTGCCGAAGTACCTGCCGTCCAGTCCACATAACACCAAACTTATTTTTGTTTGGCTAAACCTTGCTGTGATTTGATACAGTGCAGTATACCCCATAGCAATGACGACGTGCAAATCAACACGGCAAGATCTCTTGCTCGAATCTATACAAAATTCTATGTGTTGCTCGCCTTAGAACTGATTTTACACGACACTTCGTTTACCAATACCTGATTATTCTCAGTCGTGCGTGACTGAGTATTAATATAACCTTTGTTAATGCTAGAACCGCCTAGACAAATATTCTGCTCTATTCGATGAAACGAGCAGAATGTTAAGTATATTCTTAACTTCTAACAAAGAAAACAAATGGCGCACTTAGGGAATACAAATGTTAGAAAGAGAGCGATCAAAATTTTGTATAGATTCTTATTACGTTTTTATGTTAAGTCACATCACAGTGCTTCATAGACATACCTCTATAATTCTTAACTTTTTGACCGTATATATTTTACTGTCAGGTTACTTCCAGCGAACCGTGCTACATAAATATGCCATATATCTTGAAATATGTACCTGTTTGGTACTTTGCTTGCAACACTGGCGTTTTGATTATTTTTTGGCGTTACCGTAACAGTTGAAAACACAATATGATTAATAATTCATGAACCACGCGGTCTACGTGTACTTATCTGTAGTTCTGTTTGCTTCAGGACACATTTTTTTAGATTTGCTCTGAAAGTCCCTTCCAAATCGCTTTGTTAAAAACAGATGATGTATGTTTCTGATTGAGCCAATACCTGGAACAAATGAAAACAAATAGCCATGTACAAATAGTTTTTTGTCAACACATATTATTCTTATTTTCGTTGCAATCATGTTGAAGTCTATAAATTATTTTCCAAAAATATCATTTTTTTCAAGCACATTTGCATATAATACTCTGTCTGATTAAATGACTGTATCTATACTTCCACAAATCGCTTTGAGGCGTGACTGTAACGGTAAATGCATTGAATGAATCGAGGGTCATTACTTAGAGGTCGTGGTAGAAGTATAGTACTTTATTTATTTACTTATTTATATATTTATTTTTGTTTTGCTAAATGTATCACCTCATTAAAATAAGATAACCGGGTGCAGACGGCCTGTCTGAAACCGTTAAAGTACAACAATATGCCATATCTATTTTTTTTAAATATTAATTGTGTATTATGACTGTTATGTATTATTGGCTGGTGGCCTCCATTTTGAAATAAACTGTTTTATATTGTATTTTGTATTATTATATATATAACCATAAAATTTTTGACAGAAAATGGGAATTATCTTTATTCACTACCTACTTGAATTCTACCATATTCTCTTTGTTTATGAAGTTTAAGGACAATTTCGGGTTTTCTCCATGTGCAACATTCCTGCTGCGGTTTGTTATGGTCCTGTCTATCGACCATTTACGATTTCGTATCAATACAGTTTTTTGAAACAGTTTGTCAGATGGATATTTCCACATTCTCTGGACAAAATAATGTAACTAAATTGTGTCTGGAATATCTATTGTCCCGTTATATAAATGATCGTCGCAGTACCAAAAACTGATAAACAGATCAGGCGAAATCAAACAATATACAAAATTTTCAAGTTTAAACTGTGTATGCGAATAGGGATATGGCCGGTACTCAGATCGTGTGTCCAATATGTACGATTAAATTGGTTGGCGCACAATCTGACCTCGAAACCTAGTGGTTAGCTTGGCGGACCAGGGTCGATTCCTGGGTGGGCACCTAGTTTACATGATTTTTTAAAAAAATTTTTTTCAACTTTGTAAAGCTGACATTGATATGGATTGATATAAATGACAAAAAGCACTCTGCACGACGTTTTATATTGAATTATCCTCGAAATATGTGGGGGTGGGGGTAAATTTTGCTCTCCTAAAAGAAATTTAGTTTGGTGACCCCCATGTTTTATTCTTTTTTCTAAAAGGTAAAAAATTAAGTCTAGGAAATAGAAACAAAGCTTTAAGATTGTGAATGTCAGAATTTTTAATATACAATTTACTCTAAAAATCGTATTCCTATTTTAGGGCATTTACCAAAATATGTGATAATATATATAAATTTAGTATCTTGTCACAGCTTGGGAAAACATCTATTATTTCTCATTTCTTAAGTGCTTGATGCCATGAGGAATAATCAAAATCAAAATAAAGAAGCTGGATGGCGATTACAACTTTTTAACTTGATAATAAGGACTTGTTTTTTTTTCAGAAATTTTTTTAAATGCTGAAAACTTCCATGTCAGGTAATGAAAAATCGAGCGTGGTGATATATCCTTTTTATTTCATAAATTGACAGTCCATACATAAAGCAAACTGTATGCAAAGAATTAAAAAGATCTTAATATGGGAATTATTACCTGTAATTGCCTTTAAAACCTTTACGTTTGAACGAATCAATAACATTATTCTGTTGTTTTAAAAAGTTAAAAAAAATATTATGTTTTGCAAAACGAAATGCGCATTTATAATGCCTTGTACTTTAAGCTATTATATTTTAATTTTAGACACACTGGCAGTTATTTATCTATTTAATGAAAAACAATCGGCTTAAAATGAATTAAAACACCTCATGATGTATGATTTAAAGCAAGAACTAGGCATTAAATATAATGTAATAAGGCTAGTAATATTCGTTACATATAATGGAACAAGCAACAGAATGATAATTTACAGCAAAACAATTTTAGATATCACCTTTCACTATTCTTTATCAATATAATGTTCATATTATGTTGTTTAAACGACTGCATATTGGATTGCATGCTCAATTTCAATGGAAAGGGTTTTCCCTTATAAAACATTTTATTCAGGGTCATAATACTCAGCAGCTTATACCTCTAGTAACTTCTTTAATAGAAGTAAGCTATTTGAAGGTTTACGGACAAGGTATTGTGATCTAAAATACCCATTAAAAGTTAACAAGTGAAAGTATTTAAAAAATCATTGATTTTATAGGTTGTAGTTTATGAATATAACATATGTGACATGAAGTAAAGTAAGTTACACACTTCTGCTGGAGCAAAACATTTTTAGAAGCCACCCCACAATAACATGAGCACAGTTAAGTTTAAAAAAAAATGGAACCATGTCTAAGAGTACTTAGCATTGGCACCAAAACACTGTTTAACCTTTTAAAGGTAACGTATGTAATTTTGATGTTACATGGTAACGCGACACTTCTGAGAAGGTTCATATATATCATTCTGTGACATATACACTGAACCGAAGTTATAAGTGGCCACCTACACATTTTTGCGCCTGTTCAGAAAGTAAACATCGCTCTTACAAACTTGTAATTCCATAAAAAATTCAAGGCTTTTTCCAGACGCTAAAAATTATGCCATTTCATAATGACTTGTAGATCTTGCAAGGACAAAGATACAATGATATTGGTATGTGCAGTTGATTATTTTCACAAATATTGGAAAATATGGAAAATTAGCTTTTTAAAAAAAATCGCTCATAAGTAAAAAAAAATCAGGGGTTCAGTGAGTTTTTTTTTTCAAGTTGGATAGATGGGTGGCCTCCATGCAGGCTGAGCGTTTCTTGTGCTTCAACAGCGGCAGAATCTAGTGCGAGGGTTTGGTGCCGGTAGAAGGCATTTAAGCCCCCCGGTGGCTTAGGCTGCTGTCCATTCTAAGGCGGTGGTTCTGTTGTTGTTGACTGTTTGTTTGTTGTGGCTCCCAGTGTGGGGGTCTGTAGCTGTTCTATGTTTTGTTGTGCGTTGCTTTATGTCCATTGTGGTATTGCAATCTTCTTGGTGGGGAAGAGAGAGCTGGTTGCTTAGCTTAATTTGTCTTCCTGGTGTCTCGTGATGGTTGAGCGGCTCTTCCTCGCGGTGCCATGGGGTTGTCTGTGGTTTGTTATTGTGGTATTTCCTGATCATACTCACTTATTTTTTTTTTCTAAATCGCTGTGCTTCAATTCGAAACAAAATGCACTCAAAACCCTTTTTTCTTCAAAAATCTGATTTTTGCATTTTTGAACCAAAAATTGTGAAGTTATAGAAAACTCTTTCAAAACACCACTAAACTTTAGACTATTTAAATGCACATATCTGGGCAAAAATTCATTTCAATAACATAAGCGCTAAGTCAGAAAAAATAAATTGAAAATTGGCCACTTAGAACTTCGTTTCAGTGTATATTGTAGTATCAGGAAATCATAGAGGCCAAAATGCCTGCTTATAGGGTGTGGCAGCAGGGTCTACAGCCATCCAAAGATCTACATGCTAATTTCTTTCTCTTCAGTTTTCCAAATTTCATGCTAATAAAGTCTCTTGAACCATTCTAATTCTGAGTTTTGCACTACCTTTTTAGATGGCTGAGAGTGTAGACACCATGGACCAACGGACAATTGATGAATTGAAGAGAACCTACAGCAGCTCTGGACCCAGTGGACTTCTATGTAAACTGAAAGACAAATTAAATAATTGGAAATCCACACCTTTAAACATAGCGATAATTGGCAACTCTGGAACCGGTAAATCATCATATATCAACGCTATCTGAGAGCTGGACGGTGATGATGGAGGTGCCGCCGCTGTTGGTGAAACAGAAACTACTGTTGGAGATCCAATCAGTTACAAGGATCCACGAAACAGTAACCTCCTGTTCTGGGATTTACCTGGCGTTGGAACCCCTAAGTATCGAAAGGAAACATACCTTCGTCAAGTTGGATTTGACAAATTCGATTTCTACATTTTAATATCGTGTCAGCGGTTCACGGAAAATGACCTATGGCTTGCAAAAGAGATAGAAAAGGCGGGAAAGAAATTCTTTTTTCTTCGTTCTAAAATCGATAGTTCCCTTGTCAATGAGAGGAGAGCTCACAGAAGAACGTATAATGAAGAAGCAACTCTGGATAAAATAAGAAAGAACTGCGTAGACTCACTTAGAGAGGGTGGTATCAAAACTGTCAATGTCTTCCTTATAGCTAGCTATGAGCCTGCTCTGTTTGATTTTCAGAAAGCAAAGGAGAAACTTTTACAGGAATTCCCAAAACTGAAGAAAAATGCTCTCGTCTTGAGTGTATCCCATGGTCAGTCGAAATGGATATTGGAGAGGAAGATAGAAGTTTTAAGGGAGAGAATTGATAAGGTTAGCCTTGTGTCGTGTTTTTCTAATGCTGTTCCAATACCTGGATTGAGTTTGGTTTGCGACATTTAAAATATACACAGTGAGGCACATTTCTACGCCAATCAGCTCGCTTTAGATGACTCCTCCCTTGAAAATCTGGCCATAGTCGCTGATGTTGCTGAATATAAACTGAAGGATAAAAGGCATCTGTACTGCGTTCTGTCATTTGTACCGTTCGTTGGAAGTATTGCGAATATTGATGCAGGTGTTATCACACGAGAAATTCTCAATGATATTCTAGACGACTATGAAAAGGCTGCTGTGAAGATTCTTGATTACACCCAAACGCTAATTGCCAAGAAAGCTGCGGACGAAATGGACCTATAAACATAGCTGGGTGGAGTGCAAATACCAAGAAACGGCAGGCAGAAACTGCGTTTGACAATATATCACTAAATAAGATAGCTCATGAGTTCAAACTTAAGGTAAATAAGTGAATGTGAAACTTTTAAATGATAAAATGCGATTTCGCGTAATTATGAAAATACTCTGACTAGAGAAAAAAACAGATTCTATTAATGAGCAGTGGTAATATTTTTGAGGCAAAGGGTCATACTGCGGTTTCGGATATTGACCCTATGAACCTGGCAAGACGATCCAGAACAAAATACTGTAATTATTGTTTATCCTATTGTTTGTGGACTTTACTCTGATAACACAACAAATAGAATTTATTGGTAAACTACATGCATTTCTAGGCAATACGAAAATAAGCGCGATTGACACAAAAAAGGTAAAATGCCACAGTGCAGTAAAATATGCTCTTAAAAGGGTATCCTTTGGAAGCAAAGACTGCACCAAAGAACTGAAACCACAGTGTGCATGTTTCCTGGGCCAGACTTGCTAGTTTCTGCCATTTAAGCGTCATTAGTGACCCTCTAATAGTTTCAAAGTTCCACAATGAAACCCATGATCCCAAAGGACAAGAAAATAAAATCTACACTATAGTGAAGGGCATGGAAACGTTCTACCGCCGCCACACAGTCCCTGTGTAAAGCAGCCACTCAAATATGGACAAAACAAAGATCTTAATCATAAATGGTACCCTAATGAAGGTCGAATGTATTGCAGAATGCCCCCTTGGAGCATTATGCAATAATTTTGATCTGCATAAAGCAATAATTGGTCTTGAAAACCAATTTTTGATCTTTTTCAGAGTGGCCGTTTTACACAGTTATTACTGTATGTACATAAATATACACTTTTATGACGATACCCTGAAGTGAATGTTATGATATCCAGGGCAGCTTACTTGCATGGTTATATTTCTATTTTTGTCAAACTTTATCAACAAATTAGTGATGAGAGGAAGGAAATATTATGAGCGTTAACTTGTAATTATTTACTTACCTATCAATTTAAACATGTGTTTTGGATGCTCAAATGAATCGTCTCATTGAGACGTTTCTTTTGAGTAACCACAACGTATGTTTTGGATGAGAAATTAAGAAAATAGTTTTCCAATACGCATTCTAATTTGGAGCCCTGTTAGTGATGAGAGGAAGGAAGGTTCAAGTAAGGCCTAAATGAAATATATGTGTGGTTCCTGTTGCTGTCCAAAAAAAAAATCAAGGTAGGTAGGTAGGGAAATTATTAAATTTTGTTATAACATTTAACAAAGAAAATAGTGACAATATCTGAAAAAGTGCCCATTTTAGGTATTTTTTCTCCAAAGACAATTTTAATGTTTAGGGTAGGGTTAAAAAATAGGGTAGGTAGGCAACAGGAACCACACATATATTTCATTTAAGCCTAACTGAATATCTAGGGAGAAATATACACTAACTTTCGATGAGTGGTGTGTACCACGTATTCTACTTTAGACAAAAGACTTCATCGAACACTATTTTTTATCCCGAGACCGACAAGGTTTGGGGGATATAGCGATCAGCCTGGCATCCGTCCGTCCGCCTGGGTTTGTGAAAGTTGACTTTTATTTGTTTTTACAGACATTAATACGAGGAGTTGTGAATCAAGAGTTTGCAGAGAAACAAAGTGTACATACCTCTATATTTCGCCGTACAAAGTAGTCAAAAAAGGATCCCTTTCGAACAGAAATGACAATTTGTTCTTGGGAAAATTCCATCCAAATCCCCAGAAATGAAGGACATAATATTGTATCGATATACCTATAAGTTAGGCGGTCAAAAAACAATGGGACGGTATAGGAACTCTTACTTCATGGCCCAATAACTCCATTAAATATTTAGATAAGAAAAAATATTTTTGATGGATCCTAAATCTACATTCGTTTCTCTTTAACATGGTGTTTTTATTTTTATAATTTTATAAAAAAGATTCGGACATTTCAGCCCACAAAATCCATACCCCAAATTCTATTAAGTAATAGCATAAATTGCCTAAAATTGGCTACCCATGTTATAAGTATGCTTTAAAGGCATCAATTTTTCTTTCAATAAAACAATAATTGGGGACTGATCAGGGTCTCTACCATTAGATTGATGTCATACAGTTTGGATCCAGATCAGACCCAACGTTTTATTTGGCCTGATCTTGGTCCAACCTGTTTGCAAAGGTTATCAATAGATGACAGTAGTAGACAGACTTGACCAACATAAGCCTAAATACTTTTTGTGGGACAAAGCCAAACAGTGCAGACCCAGATCAGACACCTGATCTGTCCCCGGATTCTCTAGTCTGATCTGGGTAAACACTATTTGCCTTTGTTCACAAACAGGATACTAGTCTTATGTTTATTTACTGTCGTCTGCTAATAATCTTAGCAAACAGGTTGGTCAGGCCAAATGAAACAAACAGCTTGGTCCTAGATCTGGATTCATTTTTTTACACTCTGATGGTAGAGGCAAGGCACTCTGTATGTTTGTTAGCTTTGTTGCTTTACGTCCCAAGTCAACAGCTATGGTCATGGCGGGACTGTCATTTCACCTAACCACACTTTTTCCTAGGCAAGCTTGAACAAGCAGTTAACCAGTACGTGGTGCACATACTATCGCCTGTGGGATCGAACTCGCGACCCTTGGATTTGCAGTCAGACACGCAACTGTAGCCAGACATGTTACCGACTGCGCTACGTGGCCTGGTTAAGGCACTCTGTGATATCTGATCTGGCCTACACTGTTTTCCCACGCACCACAAAAAGGATACTAGGCTCATATTTTACACTAATGGCATCTGCTGATAGCATTTGCAAATAGAATGGATCAAGATCAGACAAGACATGCAAAATTACCCGATAGGCAAAGAGTAATTAAGAGTTCTTTGAAAAAAACACGTATTTTTTATTGAGATTTAGATGGATACATACCAGTTTAACCATTTGCTTCATGCATTGTGTCGTCTGGTGATTTTTTTCCAAACCATCTGTTTCGAAAGATTCCTTCAGGAACATACTAAGAATGTCAAACAGTTTGGGTCCTGATCAGGCCCAACGTACAGTCAGGCCTGATCTGGGTCCATTCATTTTGCAAAGGTTATCAGCAGACTGAGGATACTAGAATAGGTCCACATGAGTATACACAATTTATGTTCATTCGGAGAAGTCCGCCACAATTCTTGAATCGAATCATGGCTCGGGTGTATGTAAGGAGTATTACGCGTAGTACTATGTACCAAAAAGCTCCAATTTGTTAGCCGGAACTGGCGTATGGAAAATTAGTTCTGTATCATGGGTTCAGCTCTATTAAAATCCATTATTCTGATTATCCGAAAAGTTTAATCAGCAGAATAAATGAAGTTTATGTTTTTTCAATAAAATATCGCTATAGCCCAACACAAAATGGACACAGAGTAATGCATAACAAGTCAAAGACAAACACAAAACTCCCACAAACAATGGGAAGTGCACTAAACAATAGATCAACAACAACAGAACCACCACCTTAGAACGAACAGCAGCCTAAGCCACCTTGGCAGCTTGAATGCATTTTACTAGCGCTTAATCTTCACCCCAGATTCTGTTGCTGTTAAAACACAAAATTGTTTGATAGATTATTTCATTAGCTCTTCTACACGCATAAGTATATGATAAAAATATTATTACACGTTTTTTTGATCCCAGCCCTGATCTCAGCCCTCGGACTGTATCCTTTTGGATCCCAGGGCTGGACAGCTCTATTTGACTGGGCCGATACGCTTGGGCCAAGAGACTAGTATCAAGGGCAATACTAGTATAAGTATATGATAAAAGTGCGGATCCGGAGGGGGGGGGGGGACAGGGGGTCCGGACCCCCCTGGAAAATCACAAGTTATATGGGTTTATTTAAGGAATAAGCAATTGGATCCCCCCCTGGAAAATGTTGGACCCCCTCTGGATCCCATTTTTCACACTTAGTGATTTCTAAGAAATATTTGTGTCATCTGAGAAATAGAATATAGTCTTTGTGCACCTGTGATCCCCATGCTTTTTTAAAAAAAGCGTCGGGGAAATTGCAATCGCCGCCGTCCGTCCGTCCGTCACGCTATCTCCTCCTAAACCATTGGACGAAATCTAACCAAATTTGGTGTGTGAGTTGGTCACATTAATGAGGCGTACAACTGCACATTTGTTTTGCCCCGCCACCTGGGGCCCGGGGGAGGGGCCAAAAGGTCAAATATCATTAAATTTCAATTACAAAGTCAATTACAAAGTCAATTTCAAAGATTTTTTAATCAAACTTTGTGTGTCTTCTCACACATGAAAGATATAAAAAATATCAGACGGGATTTTCATTTGGTCGCCTAGGTCATGCGCCAGGGGTGGGACTTGGGAGTACCATGGGGGTTGGGGATATCTTTTTTTTTCAAAATTCATTCAGATTTGGTGTGTGAGTTACTCACATGAATGGCTTATGCACCGGCGCATTTTTTTTGTCCCGACCCCCTGGGGCCTTCGGGAGGGGCAAAAAGGTCAAACATTATTTAATCTGATTTACAGTCAATTTCAAAGATCTTTAAACCAAACTTTGTGTCTTTTCTCATAAATGAAAGATATTTAACATATCATACGGGATTTTCCTTCGGCCGCCTGGGTCATGCCCAGGGGTGGGAACTGGGGGGTACCGTGGGGGGTTGGGGGGTCAAAAAAAATCCGAAATTCAACCAGATTTGGTGTGTGAGTTACTCACATGAATGGCACATGCACTGGCACAATTGTTTGGTTCCTCGCCCCCCTGGGGCCTTGGGGAGGGGTCAAAAATTAAATTTCTAAACATGGTCATGAGGCATATCAAAATAAAGGGGATGGGCAGTATACCAGGATACACTGAAATTTTTTAACCTACAATCAAACTGGTGACCTTGGGATGGGGTCAAGGGGTCAATTATCATTAGTTTTCTTCGAGAGCATGGGGATTTGCGATGGCGCGTCATCGAATGTGTTCTAGTTGAATTTATTAAACGTGTAGCAGTAAAGTGATAAAATACTCGACAAAGCCTCACATACTTGTTCAACTTGTTCAATAAATTCAATAATACATAAGCACTCGTATCTACCACAAGTTTCCCTTGTTTGGGTTAGCCTAGAGCCTATTAGGCAATCTGTGCTGTCATTGTTGCATGGAAAGGTTGGGGTCAGCTGTGCTCTTAGCCAAGCTTGGTGTTTGTTCAGGTGATTCTGATTAATTTGTTGAAAACTCCATAAAAATCTATCATTCAAGAATGTATAATAAGGATTTATTTCGGGGACATATACCATTATTGTTGTATGGTTTTTGATCACTGGAGTACAAAACGTTTTCAAATTATAATATAGTCCTTTTATGAATGTATGATTCTTTGTGTAAACTTCATCTTCAAAGAATGACCTCTGACGGTGGTAATGAGCATCACAGTGTATCGCTGCCAATAATTTTGATAAAAAATAAAGTCTATCAAATGCTTTCATCTCCAAATGTAAGCTCGCTCTTTGTCTCTATGTTATGATATTGCATTTGATTTCCTATTTCCATGAATGTACGGCTTTATTTTGGGGCTAAAATGGTCACTTTTTGTGTTATACATATGGGAAATAGAAAAATATTTTAAAATACCATTCCTCCGAGTCCCAACTAATCCTTTTGCACGTAATGAGCTCTCATATTTTACATTATATATGCAAAAAGCTAGTTGGGACTCGGGGTGGGGGAATGATATCCAACGGCTCAAAATGTGACGTCTGGGTGAGACCGAACATTAGCATTTGGATTTTTGGCGTGCTCTCTTTTTTCCAGTATAATGAAATAATTAGTACAAGTATGATTCCTTTTCATTATCCATTAGTAATGAAATATTACAAGGTTTTTAGCATACTTTTCTTCAGATTATGAAAATTGTCCTTTTACTAAATTGAGTTTGTAGATTATTTTGCACATATACTGTATCTATCCAGTACACATAAACTACATGTCCCTTGACAAGGTGAACTTTACGCATGGAAGAATGGCTATAGTACATTATAGTTACATAATATTGCACAACAGGTAAATACATTGTCATCAAGGTTAAATATGGACTACAGTTGCACTTCAAAATATTTCTTAATGAATTTAGACTTTATAATACTTTCACTGTGATTTGTTATCGAATGTAGATGCAATAATACCCTTACACGTGAAATAATTCATTTCTAAATGTTTTGGTGAATTCAAATTTTGAAACCCCTACCCCCTTTGGTAGAGTCTCTTGTTTTGTCGTAGGGGTCTGTCTGTCTAATTATAACCTTAATTTGTTCCTGATACATCAAACGTCCTATTAAACCAGTGGTATCTTATGCATAGAGAAGTTTTGGGAAGCATCTGAAAAATAGGCAGATGCCCTATCAAAGTGTCAGAGGTCCTTTATTTAGTATCTTAAAAAACTCCAGCTGTAATGATTTTAGAACTGTTTTTTCGCATTGCTTTTTACTACAACATTTATTAAAAAAACTTCTCCCGATTATAAGTATTCAGGAACACCTACGCCAAATTCTCCAAACAGTTTCACCATCGAAGATGCTGGCGATTACTCTGTGCCGTGATGCACTCTTTGAATATTTCAAGGAAAGTGCAAATAAACCAAGTCCAAGATGTCAGTCAAGAAGTTACATTGCTCGCCCTTATTCAATTACTAAAGCGATGAGCGGCTTGTTCAAATATAATCGAGATCGCGCCTAATTCGCTTGTGCGTTAAGCTAATGGGTCATCTCAAAACCGTTCATTTCATAGCATGTGCATAAGAGAAAATTACACGTCATGTGAAAACCCGGCCTTTATTCCGACAAATGAGCCTGCTTAAAGTTGATTCTGCATAAACATGGTAAATTCTGAGCATGTTAAAGGCAAATTTACGTTGTGCACAACCTTTGAATAAACGGGTTATGCGCCACTTACGAATATTTTGAGACTACCCCTTTCTGTCCCGCCTTTGCGATTTTTACATGTCAATTAAATATTTAGAAATTTAGGACAAAATCAAATTTATTTCAAAATCTTCATCTATATACACAAAAATCGCTTTGAGCAACAAGCACCAGATCATTTAGAGAAGTTGGCGGAAAGTCTCTCTTACAACTTTCATCGCCAACACATTTTGCTAAAATTGAAGATAAAAAAGCTATTGCGTAAAATTAGTTCAAAAAACTTTACAGCTGGAGTTTAATAGAAATTAAAAGATCTCTAATTAATACAGATGTATGATCATAGCATTGATTACGTAGACAATTTGTGTCAGATGAAAATAGCTCATTAGAAACAGATATTACTCGACTTTTCGCTTACTGTAAAGGCGGCGCCTCATGAATGCGTAATTAGGACTAGTCAACCTTAAACATAGGTAAAAGCTGAAAAGGAGGCGTGGTTTTATTCAAAAGTAACTGTATTATCTTGTGCCAAAACCTCAGTAATTATTTAGTCCTTATGACGCCAGCAAAATAACTGCATCTGAAAATGTCTATTTAACATAAGCAGGGAGGCAAACATTGTGGACCCAGATTAGACTGCTCCTACAGGAGCAGTCTGATCTGGGTCCACACTGTTAATCTATGAGGCTTCAAATAGTTTAGTGGACGACAAGAACATACATTTTGTGATTATGCGCTTTAAGGGTTAAGAAATGTGAGTTCAGTGTGTATACGGTTAGGATTTTCATGAAATGCACGGACGTTTGCGCGGCTCAAAAAGCTTATTAACTCTTTACCAAATTATAAATAAAACCTGATTTCCCTTCCTTATCAGATGAAATAGCCGAACCACACCCAGATATGAATATTAAAGTTGCCGCCTTTACAGTAAGCGAAAAGTCGAGTAATATAATGCATGTATTTTCAAAGCTACTAATGTTACATGTAATTACACGAGGTATCTTTTGAACATGCTTCTGCTCGTTGACTTAAAGTTATAGAATATATTTGGTTACAGCTCGTTGACTTCAAGTTATAGAATATATTTGGTTACACCAGTTTCTTATAGGGGTATCTTTTGAGTATGCTTCTGCCTATAGAATATATTTGGTTACACCAGTTTCTTATAGGGGTATCTTTTGAGTATGCTTCTGCCCGTTGACTTCAAGTTATAGAATATATTTGGTTACACCAGTTTCTTATAGAGGTATCTTATGAACATGCTGCTGCTCGCTGCTTTCAAGCGGTAAGGTTCTGTTAATTTTGGTTGATCCTCTATTTTCGCCTTCCATGTTTGAATCTGAAATAAACATTATGGTAAGGTCAGGTAACTTTGGACTTCAGGTAAATTCAGACACACATTTGCAAATACAATGTAGTGGAAATAAAGATGAGATGGCTCCTTATGAGCCGTCTCCTCTGGATTTTTACTGTTTACTGAATTAACTTATTTTTTTCAATAAATAAAATATGAAATACACAAGGTCGCTGTCCGAAATAACCTGCTTTTACCCTAACCCTTAAAGCCCTATCAAAACTTCATCTACCAATGTCTTCTGCTTAAATCATCTGATGCATATTATTCTAACATTATATGACTAATATAAGTACGGGCACAAACAGTGTGGACCCAGTTCAGACTGCACTTACAGTTGGGCTAACTCATGCATATGTCATCAAGTGACTTCATTGTTATGTCAAAGTGACGTCATCAACATGGTAATATTGCATCAGATTGCATTTGTGAACTTCTAGGTGTTTTTGTAAATGCGGTATCGAATGCCTAGGGTAAAGTCGGGTAAATTCGGACATCAGATAAATTCAGACACACGTTTGCAAACAGTTGAAATCCAGATGAGACGGCTCCTTATGAGCAGTCTCATTCGGATTTTCACTGTTTGCTTAGTTATTTTATTTTTTATTCTTATAATTGAACTATGAAACAAACAAGGCGGCTGTCCGAATTTAGCTGTCTGTCCGAATATACCCAACTTTACCCTTGTCAAAAGAAAATCAGCCATTTGTATGAGGATGTGACTGAACAATTCCTCCTTTGAAGTGACATTTTTGGCATCTTGAGATGCCAATCCATGATCCTAGGGACATAATTGTCTCCCGGGGGAGGGGGTACTCTCATTTTTTCTTCATACGTATGCTCGGGGCCCAGCATCTACCGTTCACCCCAAAAAAAATATCAGCAATTTCAAGCACACCAAAAAAATTTGAAATCTTAGCAACCCCCAAAAATACCACCATTCTATACCTTTACCTTAAAAACCCCCCCTAAAATGCATAGAAATGACCACTTAATATTGTCCAACTTCGTGAAAAACCCCAAAATAATATCCACAAAGTCTTTATGCCCTAAAAATTTTCATTTTTCTGAAAACCCCCAAAAATATTGATATTCAAAATTTTGAACCCAAAACATGACCCGAGCCTACGTATGTATAAAAATATCAGAGTATCCCCCCCCCCCCCCCCCCCGGGATTTGTCTATCCCATCCTCACACTAATTCATATTGTATTGTATATTCTAAATCACCTTCTTGCATTAATTTTTTAACAGATTTTTCTAAATTGTAAATAATACAAACGAATGTCCTGCTGCAAATATATGTACAGTATCCTTACTACTATGCCTTACAATAAAATAAATCATATAAACTTCTTTCACACATGTGTGAATTAAACCTGGTTGTATAAACATTTATCCTACATGCATTTATTTTTAAACGATTATCTTACTTGCAAACGAATGTCCTATTTCCGTTAAGCATATATACGACTGTCCTACGTGCATGCATTATGTACACGATTATACATGTACTGTATAAACGACTTTTCTTATTGCATGAATTATACAAAGACTGTCCCATTGCATTAATCGTTGACTATAATCCTACCTGCGTAAAACTGCCATTCTCTAAATGACCAAAATTGGTTTGAAGACCAATTATCGCTTAATGCAGGTCAAAAGTATTGCAAATTGCTCTAAGGGGAATATTCTGCAATACTAGTTACCGTTTGTCAGTAAGACCTTTGTTTTGTTTATTTTGATTGGCCGTTCTACACAGGTTTTATCGTACTTGTATAAATTACCTACGTTTAAAGACGATTCTGATTGCATAAAACTATATAAGTGACTTATGGGCCGCAAAATGAGATTTCCAACAATGTGGTATGAGCGACAAGCAAAGACTCAGATCAGCCTGCGCATACGCGCAATCTGATCAGATCCTTTGCTAGTAGCTTGAATATTATATGAGTATTATATTGAGCTGCTGACAGAACATCGTTTGGGGTTTCTAAGCTTAAAAGGAGACTGCAAAGGCTCGTCTTGGTCAACACTTTTCAAAATGCCAAATTGTTGGAAATCACGTGTGGCGGCTCTTATGTATTTGCATAAATTACATATAAGCGATTTTTCTACCTACATAAATTATGTAAATGAATATCCTACTTCTATAAACTTTATAAAAAATTGTTGTCCTGCTAGTAAATTTTTTTTCAAAAACTGTTCTACTTTCTTAGTCATATAAACAGATCGATGTCATCCATAATCAACTCTTCGACTTGCATAAAATATATTTGACTATCAGTTATATCAGTTATATATATATATATATATATATATATATATATATATATATATATATATATATATATATATATATATATATATATATATATATATATATATATATATATATATAGTGAGAAATAGGCTAATGCACCAAACGAGATATCTTTCCTGTGGCACTGGATCCAGTAAAGGATGCTAAATTGATTTGAGAAATAAATATAAACGGATATAAATAAAAAAACAGAGCTAAAATTTTTTGAAACTAAGCGCTTTCGGCTTTCGCCTTCATCAGAGTTTCAAGACACACTACATTAGATGGATAGTTAACAAAATATAACTATATACATGAATTATGTGATTATTTACGCCCAAAAAAGGGCCCAGTCTTATGCGTGGATTTTCACAAATATGACTGCACAATATTTCTGAATTAAACACAGCGTACAAATGTTCATTCTGGCAACACAGTGTGCAAAATTGGCAAGAAATGTATTGTATGAAAATTTGTGTAGAACAAAAGTCTAAAACATGTCTAGGCTCCTGAAAGATTGTCCACAACAACACAGCTTACCAGGTGTTCTACCATATGACCAGATAGAGTCAGTCACCCTTGTTGATGCCAAATGGACACAGAGTGTTCAGACGCCGAATCCAGTAGCTCTCACGGAGTTTCCTGGTAGAATCTGACCACTCCTTGTTGTGTTCAAGGAAGCTTTGCTATATCGAGATTCAAACCCACGACCTTGACAACACCACCTAGCACTACACCAGACATCGACGATACCAACTGCGCCACTGAGACATCCCAAAAAAAGGATGTTCAAGTAGCGCTGATATTGGGAGCCGGACAAATCATCCTGGGACAAAACATCTGATGAAGGCGAAAGCCAAAAGCACATAGTTTCAAAAATTTTTAGCCCTTTTTTTTTTATTTATATCCGTTATATATATATATATATATATATATATATATATATATATATATATATATATATATATATATATATATATATATATATATATATATATATATATATATGTGTGTGTGTGTGTGTGTGTGTGTGTGTGTGTGTGAGTGC